>CBVK0100154928.1:0-26428 GCA_900067695.1 Picea abies
ATTGCTCCGCAGTCCTGTTTTTCTAACACATATATATAACTCAGTACTACGCACCTCCAGGTCCGCAACACACAAAATGTGTGCACCCTGTCTTTATAACAATTCTCCATGCACTTACATTGATGCACGCAATACCATAACCAGGTGTCAACATTTTACCAACCTATATATACATTACATTTACACTTGGTACTAATCAGCTCACCAACCTATGTACAATTACAAAGGATTTTGGATCAGAGACATTACAAACCCCTCCCCCTTATTTATGCACTGTCCTCAGTGCATCATATACACATGTACATACAAACTTTCAAACAACATAAAAAATATGAGGATAATTTGCTCGCATAACATCCTCGCGCTCCCAGGTTGCATCCTCGGGATCATACTAGGTCCATTGGACCTTTACCAACTCCATGACTCGATTTCGGAGCTGCTTGATTTTTTGATCCAATATGCAAACTGGGCAGACTTGAAATTCTCCTTATGGCTCCACCTGAATCACATTCCAATCAATGACATGATTAGCATTAGGTACATACTTCTTAAGCAATGACACATGGAAAACATTATGAATGCATAAGGATGAAGGAAATGAAATCCTATAAACGTCAGGAACAATCCTTTCAAGGATTTCAAATGGCCCACAATAGCATGTTGCTAAATTAGAACACTTTCCCAACTTGAAGAACTGCACCTGGACTTCACTTTCAGAAACACGTGATCACCCACTCCAAATTCCTTGTGATTTTTTCCTTTAATTGTGTATCTTTTCTTCCTGTCATGGGCAGAATTTAAATTATGCCTTATATTTACCATCTTCTCCTCCATTTCCCATAGTAGATTTGGCCCAACTACTGTGCGAGCTGTTGGGTTATCCCAACTCACAGGCGTGTTTCACTTTCTACCATAAAGTTTTTCAAATGGGATCATCTTTAAGGATGCATGATACCCATTGTTGTAAGAAAAATGCACCAAATGAAGGTAGTCTTCCCACTTGGATGGCTTATCCATCACATACATCCTCAGCATGTCTTCAATCACCCGATTTACCCTATCAATCTGACCATCTGTCTCAAGGTGATATGTTGTGTTGAAATTCAAACTTGTTCCATATCCTTTAAATAGTCCTTTATAAACATTCGAAGTGAACTTGGAATCCCTTTCAAACAAAATTGTATTAGGAACACCATGCAACTTAGCAACTTCATGCATGTAAATCTCAGCAATGTCAGTTTCCTTGTGCGTTGACTTCACTGGAACAAAATGGGAAGATTTAGTAAGCTTTTCCACCACCACCATAATAGAATCATGTTGCTTAGCAATCCTAGGAAAATTAGTTATAAAGTCCATAGCCATTGCTTCCCACTTCCACTCAGGAATGGGCAAGGGCTGCAACAAACTAGTTGGATGTTTGTGCTCAGCCTTGCCCTTCTGACATTCAATACATCTCAAAATAAAATCTGCAACTTCATTTTTAATACCTAGCCAAAACTATTTCTTCTTGACTGCAACAATAGTATTCTAGTAACCTGGATGTCTAGCATAAGGAACCTTATGCATATCTAACAATATCATTCCATTCAACTCCTGATCATTCGATGTTGGATTACTAAAAGGGGGGGTGAATCAATAATGATCAATGTATACCACTTATTAATCCTTTTAACCACAATGTATATTCCTTTAACTTATTCAACAATGTTCATCAATTCATCATTAATATGTTATTGCATCATATAACATTAACATCCATCAATGCATAATAAACAATAATAGACACATCTGCACAATGCACAATACACCAGTATTTTACGTGGAAACCCAATGCGTGAGAAAATCATAGAATGTTTTTCTTATATGTCTTTAAGAATTACATTTAAAGAAGCACCAACTTCCAATTCTCCAACTCCAACTGGAAGAAGGCTCCAAACCCCCAGTTTCTCAGGACACAACCTAAGGGAAGCTCCAACTCCCCAATTTTTTGGCTACAACCAGAAGGAGGTTACAACCCCCTATGTTCTCTGGGTACAACCGGAAGGTGGCTACAACCACCTAGTTCTCAGGCTCCAACCCAAAGGAATCTCCAACTCCCTGATTCTCTGGCACCAACCGGAAGAAGGCTACAACCCCCTTTCCTTGCCCCATCCTACCGCCCTAAAATATAAGTGTCAAATAGATGGTGAAACCACTTCCACAATGTCCCTGTGAGATATACCATTGTAAACCTATACCAATATGTGCCAACAACCTGTAACCAACTTGTACCAATAATATGTGACCAACCTGTACCAGTAATCATCATGTACCAACCAAAATCAATAGGTACACAACCTATATATGTTATAGCTCGCGTATGTACATGACCTGTCTATATTGCAGCCTACGTATCTACACTACCTATCTATACTACAGCCTGTGTACACCTTCATAAATCTAGGGTTTTCACATCAACGTGCAACCTGTCCCAACCTGTACTATCGACCATGCACATCAATCACTCACACAACATCTACCATCACAAGTGCATCAACTATGTACATCACAATACCTCATAACCATCACCAAGACCAAGATCTGCTTTTACTAATATATCAATATATCTATGACACATCATCCATATACCATGTGTCAAAAATACTACTAGCAAGTGCCTCTAACCATGAACCAAACATGTACCAATCATGTATCACCAACACTACTAGCAAGTGCTTCTAAACATGTACCAAGAATGTCCCTCAATAGATCAAGTATGATAACATAGATCTCATACTTAATATCACAAGAATATCTCTCAAACCATGTACATCTATGTCACTCTAGTTGTGTGCCATACATGTGCATAGAATCATAATCATGTGTAATAACCCTCACATGGAATAGATATCAAACCCTCACTTATATGTAGCCTCAAACTAACCAACAACTTCACCAACACATCACAATAAAAAACCCTCAACCATGTACCAAGAAATACAATATATGCCTCAACACTCAACCCAACAAGATGTAACAATAATGAATACGAAACATACCAATGTTATATTTATGTATATCTAGCTCATACAATAAGTGCCATACAACCAACAACCTCTTTACGGAAAATCATCAATCTCCCATAACCATATCTCATGGAGACAACAATATCCAACTACACATAAGAATATGACATACCTTTTGAACATGTAGATATATTTGTTGTATCTGATCACTGTAGATCTCCCTGGGATCTTGCTTTCTGACTCTAGAGACCCAACATCTTTGTTTACTCAAGCTTTCATGAATTTTCCCAATTGTACACGACCTCTTTTTCTTCATCCTAAGTATGTACACACCATGTTCTCCTTCAGCCCGCATATGTACACACCTTCCTCCATTGCAACCTGCGTACACCTCAAAAACTAGGGGTTTTTCAGTAAATTTGCAACTCCGAAACTTTTGTTGTCAACCCTCCTTTGCTACCTCAAACTTGTGTAACTTGAGATGTTTCTATGAGTACCTGCAATAAACCTTTCTCAAATGGATATTCAATAATGTTCAATAGGTAGGGGTAGGTGCTAATTGTTGGAGATACTTCGCACACCTATGAATTTTTTTTCAGAAGGTTTTCCCTATGTTTATTAGTCATTATTCAGTCTCCTATAGTTTAGAGAGAATATTCCTCTAGGAGAATATTCTCTTTTGTTCACACTTCAATTTGATCAGTTGAGTGAAGTCTAGATGCTACATTGGGATCATCACCATGTAGCATTGAGATCATCACCAACTAATGTGCATTGTCCTTGGGATTATCACCAGACTAGTGCATTACTCGTGATTCCCTAATATCCTTCTCACTTCACTCTATTTCAGTCAGTTAATTGAAGACTGAGAGACTAGTTAACTCAGCCTAGGTGGCAGTTCACTCCTGTAAATGCCTCAGAGAATAGACTAGGTGGCAGTTTACTCCCGTAACTATTGGTGTGTGTCCAAATCAATCTAGACCACCACTATGGTGCATTGGCTTCTCCTCTAGTGCACATTAGTTGAGTTATACAGAGTATATCAAGTGTAAATTATCATTGATTCATTTGGTTAATGAGAATTCTTGTATTCTTTATCTTCTACTTCTCTTTTCTCATATTTTCTCTACAAATTGTGTATGTCATTTGCTAGCTAGATCTATTCAGTGCAAGTTCAACACATTTACACTAATGGGAGTTCCTTGCTCTCTTATTTATACTCTCCAAGTAGCTTCCTTAAGGGGTTACCTTCTAACTAAATTTACCCAACTTCCTACTTCTAGGGCTAACCCACTTCTAACCACTTGTCCACTTACAACTGTTGGCGTGGAATTGATTAGACCAAGGTCCTTCTCAGGTTACAAATAAAATGTACCGAGTAGTCTAGAGCAATGGAATTTTCATCTCCTCTAAAGAGAAGAAGTCTCACACGAAGCGCAACCAATACATAAAGATAGGGAAGGGAAAGGAGAATACTTAGGTGGGTTCCCATAACCTTCAAGATTCATCGTGATCTTGCACAAGTTAGGCTAACTACAGAACAGATCTAAGCTCATGCATATAGGAACTAAAGATACTTAAGTTGGGAATAACATTCATATACAGAGATATCATGTGGAGCTTATCACTACTATAAAGATACAATCCATAAGCATAAACACAAAATGACACATTATATTTCAAAATTTTGCGTCCTTCTTCATATATTAACATCAAAGCTCCTTGGATACAATCTCAGCGATACAAATTAGTACTTTGTTATAGACTTCTGACTCTAGACTTGTGTCACAGAGCTCTATCTACCCAAAATTGTATATAGATTACCTTTACAAAACCTTTTCTCAACTAAACCCAACAACATCCGACTAACAACAACAAAAACACTACCTATCAACAACAACCAAGAACAAGAACCCTTTTACAATCGTATACATCTCATATATATAAGTTGAGTAGGATCTTCTGGCTTTGAGCTCGTATGTTTTATTTTTTTGTTGTAACTAATTTTGCCTAGTTGGTGTTGCATTGTCCCTTTTCGCAACCAGTTTTTGTTCCTTTACTTGCTCCATTATCCAGCTCTTTCTGTAGCTTACGCAACTCATGTTAAACAAAAATTGGGACTGTAGTCCTTCTTGCGCAGCTTCCAATCCAAAAACGAAGGGCCCAACTGGCTCCGACCACAAGCCTTGACTCACCCTCGAGTCAAGTACTTAGCTCTTTCGTAGCTTCTAGGAGTAATTGTTGCTTTCCCTTGTCCTCCTTCTGTGCTTTACTTTCTTCTTTTGCTTGTGCTTTCTCTTTCTCTATTGTTTGCATCTCCATCGAAGATGGAGCATCCTTAATCGGTACAAAGGGTATGATCTATTGATACTGGGATTCAGGTTTCAGGCCAATTAGTTGTAGCCTCTACTCAGGTGCTTCTGGATTTGGACCAGGGAGTTCTGGTCTTTGCTCGGGTATCTCTGGGTTTGGACCAGGGAGTTTTGGCCTCTGCTCAGGTATCTCTAGAGAATCGAGTTGAATGGGTTCTAGATCACTGGCTTTGGATGGAATGTTGGTTTGTGCAGATGGCGACTAGGGTTGTCGTGGTGATGGAAGTTTCTCAGTGATGATGGTGGATGGAGTGGTGTCAGGCTCAGGGTCATCCTAGATGTGTATAATATGGGTTGCTCGAGCTGTTGAGCAAGTGCGGGGGATGGTGGATGAAATGGGTTGGGGGTTTATAACCTTAATTGGGGAGATCCCCATCCTAAGTTTCTTAGCCACTAGCTCTGTGATGAACGCAACGCTAAGGATTTGGTTGACGTCCTTACCTATCAACATAGCTTGTTCTGGAAGTTGCAGGAACATTGAAAATGTCCTCTTCTTGCGCTCTAGTGGCTACGTCTCCTCCTCCTCCTCGGAGTCCATCTATGCCAGAGCTTCTTTCTTCTATACCTCTGGGCCTGAGCTTAGTCCTACCCTTGCTTCTTAACCTCTCTTCTTCGACAACTCAGTAGGCAGAACATAATCCATCCCTGACTTCCACAGCTTGTGTTTGACTCCAAGCCACAACATGACTTCCTTGTCAAAGGCCTCTTCATCCAAATAGAATGCCAGCATGCACGAATGGAAGTCCTCCCTGTTGACATACCTCGGCCACACAAATGAATGGTGTCGATTCATGTTGAATGCTATGTTCTGTGTATTACAGTTAAGCAACTCCTGCATAATGCGCAACCTCTGTGTTGTGTTGATCAATCTGTTGTACAACTTGGAGAATGTCTTGTTGTTGAAGGAAGTGTTCTTCGAGTCCACCCTTCAATGCCAAGGCTCAAACATTTTCACCAAGCTCCCCTTATTTGTTGGCACCAACAGTCTTCCGGTGGGTGGCGTCCACTTGAGCTTTACGAACACAAGCAACAAGTATCCATAGGTGAAAGTACCACCTTTCTTCTGGGATTCCTCACAGACCACAAGGAGTTCCTCCAATAGGTAGTTGCACTAGTTGAAGACAGTGCCATTGACGCAAAAATATGCCACTGATAAAGCATATAGTGTGCATTCTCCCTTGTAGTAGGACCTCATGACTTTTCTAGCAATGATGTAGCAACCAATCCTGATCGTCTTGGGTAGTATGGGTTCGATCTTGGTTGTACGCGCCCCCCCCCCTCCGTGTGTGAAACCTCTCATATAGATTGGGCTCCCCCTTCTTCTTTCCATGCTTGTTGCGACCCTAGAATCCTTTGGACATGTCCTCACCCTCAAGGGACAATCCAGTAAGCTAGTGGATGTCTTTTGCATGGATTGGATATCTCCTATCCAACCTTGGACTTCTAGCATGCACCCTGTTGATCAGAAACTTGGTACACCTTGCAACTTCCCCAGTGGTGCCGAAAACTGGTATGTCTCGGAGATTCATGATGGTAGAATTGAACAAATTGATAAAGTCGAGCTTTGGCACAAATTGCATGCCTCCCAACTCGTCTGGAGCGATACTCCAAAAAACATCTATGTTCATCTAAGGGAACAAGACTTGGTCTATCAAGTCGAGGTCGAGGAGCTTGACATGCTCCACCTTCCCCTTGAGATTTCCCACGACCTCAACCCGGGGGTCACAGGGTTCATCTGGTACTGTATCCTTTGAAATGGCACTCTGACTTCCTATACCTCTCGACATGGTGAGTCTGAACTATCAGCAAATTGCATAGGCGAAACAGGGATTGGGGATCACAACTAAGGGTCGAGGGATTACACAAGCTTGCTCACGCTTTTGAATTTGTAAATCTCTAAGTTCTCTCTGGGAAACAATGCATCCTACATCAAGTTCTTAGAGCCTTATACTCGAGCTTAGCTGGCAAGTTCAGTAATAATTGTTATTAATCATTACCCTATAGACACAACTTGGATCTGAGTTGTCCGACGAGACTGGTTAACGGGGTAAATCTCTCGGGTGATCTCGACATTTACTATGAAAGTTGGACAGGGACGTTGTCGACGCCAGACCTTACCATTTAACGGATGAGACTCCTGGTGCAAATACCGATGGCATCTTCACGTATCACGGCTTTATGGTTTAACAGAATTCGGACGGGGTACTATAGCGGTAATAAAAGTTATGATTGGATTGGGTTCGTGTGGTACATGGACTCGGATTGCATCCGAATTCGCTCTCCCTCCAACCACAAAGGGGTCCCCATCATATTAATGATTGTCATTAATGGATTCATGGCACTTCTGATCCTACACTATTGAGTAAGCAGTTCTGCATCAAAAAACACTTAGACAGAAAAAATAAAAAATAAAAATAAAAAAAAATAAAAAAATAAAATTGAACTACATGTCGCGGCACAACAATGCACGCTTCGACTTTATTAACTGAATTCACAAAAATTGCAGAAAAACTCAAATATAACTACTATACATGCTCCCTTGGAATAGAGCAACAGTGTTTTAGCTCATTTCTGAGAAATATAGGGTTTTAGGTGAGTGCCATTCACCCATCCCGGCCGCAGCATACCATCCAGTTGTGCAAGTCTAACTACTCCAGAAGGTCGGATCTCCACAATTATAAATGGTCCCAACCAATGCATGTGAAACCTGCCTGGATGTCTCTAGTACCGACTATCATAAAGTACGACCTTGTCTCCTTGTTGTTGGGCCCGAGATATGATCATTTTCATGACGTTATTATACACTTTTGTCATATGTACATATGCGTGTTTTCATATTTTAAAGGAGCTTTTTGAATAATTTTATGGTAAATCGGTATGATCGCCATAAGGTACAGTAACTCATGTTTAATGATTGAATCAAGTATAATTTATCATGTTTTAATGCTTCCAAGAGTTAATTCACGTTTTCCTGGTGTTACAGGGCAAAAACGCACCATTTTCTGGTTCTGGCACTTGATCCGGCACTCGTTCCGGCACTTGTTCCGGCACTCGATCCAGCACTCGTTCCAGTGCCCAGTATTGCACAAAAACGTAAGGTGAGTTGGCGGTTATTGCATTAGCGGCCAGTGATGGAAAAATCAGGAACATGAGTTTTGTTTATCCTTGCCCCCTCCAGCTACTAAGCTCTTGAAAACTCGAATTCAGTTGTCCAAAGAAGGTGATTATTGGCTTGCTCCGTTTTGTCAGTTAGGGCATCATTTATTGTAATTTGTCGAAATTAGAAGTGGTTCGACCCTCCTGAGGTCGACGACTTGGGTTGTAAGCTTATAAATACTGATAGGATGCTTAGTAGATTGTTAACCAAGTAGAAGAGCCAATGTGTTAGAGACAAATTCGTTTTTTCTCCATTTTGGTATTTTACATTGTCAAAATTGTGCCAAAACTGCGTTTTCAAGATTTAGTGGTGGATTCGTCTTGTTAAGCTCGTGGTGTGATTTTAGAGAGTGACCACGACTTGCTGGGGTGGGGCACCAGTAGTCTAGTAACTCTCTCTGTGTTGTTTATGTATTTCATCATTTAAATTGTTCTTTTATTTTCTGTACATGCATGTTTTATTGTGTTAATTAGCTTCTTGTAATTTAATTGTTTTATTGCTCTTTTGCAAGTTAGTGTGATGGATTATGTTAGCATGAATTAGTTTCATAGATTAGGAATGGATATGCAGATCCCTAGACTAACCCCGTGTGCAAGTTAGAAGTTAGATTATGCTTTCTTTTATAATTTTATAAATAAGCTTAAAACGAAATTTTTAATTAGAATAAAATAGAATCTTATCTGGGTTTTCTTTGACAGGGATTTTGATGGATGGATAGATTTCATTTCAATTTTTAGTTATAGTTGTTGCTTACTTCAGTTTTAGATAGATTTCATTTGCTTAGTTGTTGGTTGATGTAATTGTCAATTTACTTTTTAATATCATAGTTTAAATTTTTGTTTTTAATTCATTTCCTTATTATAGTTTGAATAATTAAAGTAGACATAGCATAGTTTCCCTTTACGAAATTTATTTTCATAGATTAATGTGCAATTAAATTTCTTAATTAAATAATGATGATCTTGTTATGTTGTTGATGGTTTGCACATGAATATGCAAGGTATTTAACATTATTTCTGTTATGACTAAGTTTTCATTGGATTGTTTAATCCATACCTTTCATTTTGCCATTGAGATTAGTGTCGAGTTTATACCGTTGGAATTGTCCTTTGTTGTCAAGTGTCATTGAGATATCCTCTGTCACCACCAAAGGCATTCACACAACCACCAGCATTATATTTGACTGTCATAAGATTAAAGCTAGTTTCTTGCTTTTGTAGATTAGAAGAGATAGTTTCTTGTTTTCGTAGATTAAGGTAAGCATTTAGTTGTTTGTTCTCCTTGCTTTCAATAGAATAGATTTCCTTTCATGCATTGCATTGAGCATTTAGATTTCCTTTCACGCATTAGAAAGAGTTTTGTATTAGGAATTTAGTCCACTTGCCTCTTAAGCTAGATAGTTGTTCAATGAGAACTCTTTGCTTACTTGTCCATTTGCTTTAGTAGGATAGATAATTGTCTTTGCTTACCTGTCTTTTGCTTTAATAGATTAGTTAGGTGTCTTTGCTTACTTGTCTATTTTCTTTAATAGGTTAGATAGGTGCTTTTACTTACTTGCTTATTTAATTGCTTTCATAGGGTGGTTGCTCATTGAATGTGGGTTGGAAAGTTAAAATAGTTTGCTTTCATCATTTGCTTATTGTTATGCTTAGATAGTTGTTTATTTCTTATTGTTGAACTAGTTTGATTTACATAGGGTTTTTACTTGCTTTCTTAGGAACTATCCATCAATCCTTGGCCAAAAGATACTTAGGTTACCTAGTTTCCAATTGCTTAGTAGGGTTTACTTATTCGATAGTTCTGCTTAAATAGATCAACCTTAGATAGCTACCTCCATTAGTTAGACCATACTCCTACCAGCCTTCTACCTTTGGCATATATTTTGCTACAACTCTAAGTTTACTTACCCCCGGTTGACAATTTAAATTGAGGGTATTTTAGTGTCTTTTTTAGTACATATAAATGACCTAACACTTTCGCAAATACTTTGGTCTTAATGTTTCTATCATGCCAAGATTTATGCCTTGCTTTCTCAACTGACTAATGAAAATCTGCTAAAAAACTAGTTTCTTCAAGTTCTTGTAATTCGTTGAGCCTCTCCACAACTGATTCATCTTTTGACATGTGTGTAATCTGTGCAATGTACAAACTTGGAGTAATGAATTCTGCAGGTACCACAGCCTCTTTCCCATAGACTAGCTTAAATGGACTGTACTTATGGAGTTTCTTTGTGGTTGTATACAACTGTTAGAACTTTGTCATCCCAATCCTCTCTATTTGCGCAACAAACATTCGTTAATCCTCTCTCCAGAATCTTGTTAAATGCTTCCACTATTCCATTGGATTGCGGATGGTAGGGACTACTTTTGTGATGTTGGATCCAGAACTCTGTTGTAAGCTTTTTTATTGTACTACTGATAAAATGAGCTCCCTGATCATTGGTCAGACTCCTAGGACATCCAAACCAAGTGATAAATTTTTCAAAAATAAACCTAGCAATGGTATCAATCAAACAATCCTGAACAACTGCTACCTCAACCAAACGTGTAAGGTAGTCAGTTGCGGTAATAATGTACCTAGCCTATGAATGCTTAGATGTGGGGTTGATTGGCCCAATGAAGTCATCTGCCCACTTCTCAAATGATTCTAAATCTCAAACTCATTGAAGTGGCAATTCATCTCATTGTGATGTCTTATCCACTCTTTGACAAACATCGCATGATATAGCATATGCCTTTGCATCCTTGAAGAGTGTGGCCCACCATAGTCTAGCTTGGAGGACCTTTTGCGCAGTGGCCTTCCCTCCAAAATGGCCTCCCGCAACTCCACTATGGTACTCCCAAAGTATGTCTTGTATTTCATGATCTAAGACACATCTCCTAAGGATGTTATCTAATCCCAACTTATACAATTGCCCTACAATCAATTGATAGTACGCTGCTCTAACCACCATATGACGTTTTTGAGTTGTGGAGTATGTTTCTAGGCAGGCCCTTGTACTTAAGAAGACTGTTATGTCTTCCAGGTATTCTGGTATGGCCTCAACCCAGAACAGGTCTACATCTGGGATTTGATCATCGACTGCTCTGCCACTTTCCCCTTACTCTAATATAGACAGGTGATCAGGCCCTAAATTACATCTTCCATGCTTAATGATTACTTCAAAAGAAAATTCCTGAAACAATAACAACCATATACAAATTCTTCCTTCCAACATAAATTTTTTAACTAGATATTTTAATGCAGAATGATCAGTAAAGAACTTAAAATGAGAACCTAGAAAGTAATGTCTAAAATTTTGCAACGCGTAAATCATAGCTAAACCCTCCCTTTCTGTGGTTGTATAGTTGCGCTCAGCTTGCGACAACTTCCTGCTGGAAAAATAGATAGGATGATCCATAGCTCCATCTCTTGGTTGCACTAAGATGGCTCCTAAGGCAATCCCTGATGCATCTACGTGCACGTGAAATTCATTTTCCCAGTTGGGAAATATCAGAATATGTGTTGTGTTGAGATTTTCCTTCAGGATATCAAATGATTTATCACACTCTGGGGTCCATTGGAATACTTCTGACTTCTTTAGTAGATTTTCTAGAGGTGCAGTGATGTTTGCATATCTTCTGATAAACCGGTGATAGTACCATGTGTGCCCCAGCATGGAGAGCAACTACTTAGCACTCACAGGTGGCGGCATGTTCACAATAACCGCAACTTTGGCTGGGTCTACTAGTACTCCCTCTCGGCATACGATGTGGCCCAACAAATTTCCATGTGGCACACAGAAGATACACTTTATGAGATTCAACGATATCTGCAATTCTCTACATCTATCAAACATCAAACATAGTACTGCTACATGTACCTTGAGCAAACTATATACCATCCAATCATCCATATAAACTTTTATAAACTTGTGGATAAATTCTCGGAAAGATGCTATTACAATCCTAGAAAAAACTGCAAGGGTGTTCTTTAAGCCGAATGGCATCACATTGTATGTGAATGACTCCCATTCTGTTATGAATGTGGTCTTCTTTTTGTCTTCTTCAACAATCTTTACTTGGTGATACCCCGAAAATCCATCTATAAATGAGTAAGATTTTTTCCATGTAACTTGTTATAGCACCTCATCAGTAAAAGGTGTTGGGAAAGGGTTATGCACATAGGCAGAGTTAAGGCTTATGTAGTGCACACAGACCCTAATGTCCTCTGTGCCTTTCTTGCTCTGGATGATTATTGGGCTGACCCATTCTGCTTCTTCCACTGCAAAAATAAGTCCATCTTCCAACATCATGTGTATTTCCCTCTTAACCTTCTCTTTTACTCTAGGGTTAAGGCAATATGGTCTATGCCTTACAGGATTTGATCCTAGTTTTAGTTCAATATTCATCTATCCCATAGCTCCTTTAATCCCTTTTAGCTCTGAAAATGTCTTTGGGAACAAGTCCTCATACTCTCGTAACAAGCTATGTATTTCTTGGCTAGTTTTCTCATCCCAGTAATCTCCCACCATAGCTATCTTAGGTTGCTCTGTAGTCCCTATATTAACTTTGCGCAACTTCAATGGGTGATTATAAGAACCATCAGTCTAGTTGGGTATGATGTTCTGGATTTCTCTGCTTCCTTTTGTTTCCTTAATGGCTAAGCTTCTCAATTCTTCTAAATCATTCGGGCTTTCTAAATCCTTCTCAATCCTATAACATTCTATAGTTCTCTCGTCCAAGTATAGGTGAAGGTTAGAATGAAGTTCTTGGATATTCTTTGCACATGCCACTAGGTCTGATTTCCATTTACTAGTGTATATAAAAAGGAATTCTTTAATCTTTTGCACGACTACTTCAAGCTCATGGTACTTACTTGTAAACGAGAAGTCCTTGAAAAATTGATGTGCCAACATTGGCTAGTCATTGGTTTGTCTTCTAGTTTCTTCATGTATGTACCGAGCTTTCGGAATTGGACCTAGTGAATGGGGAAATGCTTGAACCCAGAAGCGAGAAGGTATTTCCGCAATTTGCCACGGTTTCATGCATTGTTCAATATGTGTTTTAGGATCAGACTATCCATTGAACAGTTGCGCAACTTGGAAATCCATCTGCATCTGTGATTGCATTTGCTCCTTATCTTGAAATCTATATTATATAGTTTGGTTTACATCATCCCAGTTCTTAATCAAGGCTTTGTGATTAGTCCACCGTCTGGGAGGGGTGTCCTGGAGGGATAAATCCAACACTGAGATCCTTTGATCCTTCGCTACCTTTTCTTCCATACTGACCAAAAATTTGTCAAGTTCTGAGGTACCATCATATATCAGGTGTTCTATGATCTCAGTTCCAACCCATCTAGTTGCTCTGACAGTTGCGCATCTTCTTGAAAATATTTCATATGAACCTCGTTTCCAACTGTCAAATGCTAGTTCTAAATCTTCATCCGCTGACTGTATGCTCCTCCAAATTACTGATCCATCAGCAATAGGATTTATTTAGTCTTCTCTCTTTCCTGCTATTACAACGTACAACTACTCCAAGTCTTCTCCTTCCATATTGTTGTCCGTTGGTTCTATGTATCGAGAACCTACATATGGATCCAAGGGTTGAACCACTTTTATTTCGTCTGCGTCAAATGTCACAATGTCTTTCTTTAGGTCAATCACTGCATAGTTGTCATAAGCCCAATCAATACCAAGTAGTGCAAGATAAGGGTCCTTATCCCCCATAATTTTTATCACCTCAAAATCAACTACAGTCTTTACTCCTGCAACATCCTTTTCCACATTCTCTAGTCTTCCTATTGGGAAAATACAATATTGATTGACCATTCTTAGCTGGATTGGGGAATATGTCAACTGAGGTTTTCCTAAGGCTTCCCAAGTCTTTTTAGGTAGTATGTTAACATTAGATCCTAGGTATAACATAACATCCTTAATATCGAACTCATCTAACTACTAATCTAAACTCATTTCCAATTCATACTTTCCTTCTATGCAATCTCTGGGTATTCTTCTCGGGGAGATTAGTCCTTATTCTTGTTTCTAAAGATTCTTCAATCCCTAGAACTAGGTATAGTGTAGTGTTCAACTTTTCTGTCAACTAGTATATCAAAAAATAGTTGAAGCCGCAGGTCAACTACACTCTGTGACTGCTCAGGGTGTCTCATCGGGACTACAGGATTTCTGGGTGCAGGGGGTGACGTAGGGACTTGCACGATCTTAAGGTATAAAACAGGATGAGGGGGTTTCTCTTGCATCTCCAGGCCAGGGATATTTTGAAATACTTCTATGGCATTTTTAAAGAATAGCTTTTGTTTCAGAGGGTCATACATGTCTTCCTTAGGCGTTGTTTTCTGGATCTGAGGTACATTGTCAGCATCTACACCAGTCTTTGCTCCTCCTCGAGTGATGATATTAACATTGGGAAATTGTCCTCTGATAACCCTCTTTATCTCTGAACTGATGAGGTTAGTTCCTTGTGACGTACCCAATCTTTCCATTTTGCAATTAATTATGGCAATCTTCAGTTGCATGCCCATTGCTTCTATAGTGAGAGCACCATGGTCACCTTGAATGAGGACAATCTCTAGCCATGTGACCTTGCTCATCATAGTTGTAGCATCTACTTGGTCCTCTTCCCCCAATTCTTCCTCCTCTAAAGTCTCCTTCCGCTCTCCCTCCTCGACCTCTTCCTGGTCCCTGAGGGGTTTCATTCACCCTGAATGTTGTTCGATCCAGTCTGTCTGCAAGTGCATCCAATGTTCTACACTGGTTTGTAGCATGTGTGGTAGATGCGCAAAACTCACAATGCACAGTATTTGGTACTGTTGAATATTTATGAAGAATGGGGCAATGTCTTGGCCCATGCCCATGGATTCGGAAAATCCCACAATACTCTACCGATGGTGTTGCTTGATTACTTGAAAAAGCATGATATGGGATTGGGGTATGGAATGGTAAATTTGTGGATACTTGCGCAACTCCTCTCGTGGGTCCTGGTGCAGGTCCCATCAGATTCTGACGTGGTCCCATTCCCCTCATTCGTGGACATTCGTTTGTCAAATGTCCTTATGTGTAACATCCAGTACACTAGACTTGTGGTCATCTTGGCCTAGGTATCGTCAGTTCTTGAATCTTTTATGTAATCGTTGATATTTTCCCTTGTAGTTGCATTAGGTTTGTGTCTGTTGGGGGTCTGGTAACTCTCAGACTCCTAAGATATCTTTCCATGGCTTCAATCTTCATTGATTGTTCCAATGCCTCTGTCAAAGAAGTTATCCGTTGTTGCGTTAATGAAATCTGTGTCAGAGGTAGCAATCCCTGGATATACCATTCTCTTTGATGTTCCTCATGAATTGGATGCGCTGACCTCCCTATAGCATCTTTAAACTTCTGGCTATACTCCCAGGATGATTCACCTTCCCTTTGTTGAATTTCATGCAACTCAAACAAAGCTTTTTGTTCTGACTGAGGCAGCTTAAACTTCGCTATGAACTTTGTTCGTACCTGGTCAAGTGTGAATGCTTGACTTTGCATTCCTGGCACTCCTTGTTCAATAACCTTCATGTACCATTTGAGAGCACGGCCTCTCAAGGTAGTCTGGAACTCAACCAATTTATTCGCATCCAGAGTCCCTTTGGACCTCCAGATTGCTTCACATAAGAACCAATGTTGCTCAATATCTTCATCTCCCTTACCCCGTAATTTTGGGTATCGAGCAATTGAACCTCTTGTGTTACCAACCATTGTTGATCTTACTACTCTTACCAAGATAAAACCTAACGGTCATGGTTGCGACCTACCAAGGGATCCCAATATCCTCCCAGTACTCATGCTTCCTGGTTGTGACTGACTGACTAGTTGTACTGGAACAGAACTAGCATAAGAAGGTAGTATAGAATTTACTGCTTTTATAGAAGACACTTGGGGTCTGGGTGATTCGGGGCTGGCACCACTGGCTTCGGAGAGGGTTTCTTTGATCTAAGGGGTCTCGTACTCATCTTCTGGAGCAGTCTCTCCAGCCGAATTCCCGATATTTCCTGGCATCGGGGCTGAATCTTCTCTTTCCTCTTCAAGATCCATGATGGCTTCTTCTTCTCATGCTTCTACACCTTCTTCTTCTGTCCAATCTCCTGGGGACTTCTTTCTCTCTATGATTCTATCTCAATTAATCTTTGACTGGCCAGGATTTCCTGTCTTCTCATCTTTCACAACTCTTCCATCTGTCCTTCACTCCTCCTGGTCTGACTTCTTTCCGCAACTTCTCAGACTTTTTTGTTGGTTTCTTTATCTTGCCGCGCCACCACTTCTAAAATATGGTAGCTCTTTTCACGACTCTCTCATCTCTTGATGTTATTTCTTGTTGCTTCCCTCGTTTGTCAAACAACCCTCCCTCAGGCCATGACTCCACTCCAAGCAAGGATGTTTACACTGCCATCTCAGTCAGGGACATAGTTAGAATCCCCTCTTCCATCAAGAAAACCTTAATCCACAGGGGGATTTCTCTCAACAGTCTTCCCCTTGCGTCTTTCTTGAAGTTTGCTTATGCCCATGCAAAAGATTTATGATTCTCAGTTGCAAACTCGATAATGTATCCTTCTAATGTTGCATTGACCCAAAATTCAATCGCTCACATTATTGGACGATCCAGTCAATGTAGTGCTACCATATTTTTTGTATCCCAAGTACAGGTCCTCTTGACTCGTTCTTGGAATTTCGGAGCTTCTTGGAGCCTATTTATCCAGTGAAAAAGTTCTTCCGGGAACTTAACCCAAAATATCTCGTATTGGTCGCTCGATCTTTCTAAGTAAGAGATAACCTCTCATGTATCTTTCACAGATTTTCTTCTAAAATCAGCTTTTTTCTCGATGAAGGTGTCGCAATTTATCTCCCACCACCGGTCAATATCACATCTATGAATCCTCGGAAGCATTCTCCCTACAGGTTCCCTTTTGATGCAGGTCCCAACAACGGAACCATTTTGTTGGTGCAAAATTGAATAGACTAGGGTCCTTCTCAGGTTACTAACAAAAGGTACCGAGTAGTCTAGAGCGCTGGCATTTTCATCTCCTCCGAAGAGAAGAAGTCTCACCTGAAGCGCAACCAAGATAGAAAGATAGGGAAGGGCAAAGAAAATACTTAGGTGGGTTCCCATAACCTTCAAGATTCACCATGATCTTGCGCAAGTTAGGCTAAATATAGAACAGATCTAAGCTCGTGCATACAAGAACTAAAGATACTTAAGTTGCGAATAACATTCATACACAGAGACATCATGTGGAGCTTATCACTACTGTAAAGATACAATCCATAAGCATAAACATAGAATGACACATTATATTTCAAAATTTTGGGTCCTTCTTCATATATTAACATCAGAGCTTCTCGGATACAATCTCAGAGATACAAATTAGTACTTTGTTACATACTTATGACTCTGTACTCATGTCACAAAGCTCTATCTACCCAAAACTGTATACAGATTACCTTTACAAAACCTTTTCTCAACTAAACCCAACAACATCCCACTAACAACAACAAAAACCCAACCTATCAACAATAACCAACAACAAGAACCCTTTTACAATTGTATACATCTCATATATATAAGCTGAGTAGGATCTTATGGCTTTGGGATTGCATGCTTTCTTGTTCTTTTGTAACTGTTTTTGCCTTGTTGGTGTTACAATGTCCCTTTTCGCAACCAATTTTTGTTCCTTTACTTTCTCCACCATCCAGCTCTGTTTGTAGCTTGCGCAACTCGTGTTAAACCAAAATTGGGACTATAGTCCTTCTTGCGCAGCTTCGAATGCAAAAACGAAGGGCCCAACAACAACCACTTTATCCACAAGTAGTAAACTCTCAACTTCTAGTTGCAACTACGTTATTATTTAAATAATTTCTCTTTACTCACAACATCTTGTTGCAACTAAATTTTCTATAATTAGTCAATTCATAAATTCTTTGCCCTTAACTAACTTCTTGTTGCAACCTCTTTATTATTTAATTTATTTCTTGGTCAACCACTTTGATTATTCAATCTTCTCATCACAACTACTTGACCATAATTACCAAACTCACAACTTCTTGTTGCAACTAATTTATTTTTAATTATTTTCTTAATGCAACAACTATACCCATGATTAACTCCTAGTTACCATCAATTTGACTAGTACACTTCTTCCAAGAGCTTCTAGAATAATTGACTTCTTTGACCTTCTAGGGGCTTCTAGATAACTCATGAGGGTTCTCCAACTTCACATGGCCATAACTCTCTAACCGTGAGGAGTAATGTGACGTTACACATATCACCGGAAATGGCATGACATGTACTATCCATATAGAATAGTCTTACCTTCGTATTCATTGATCTTCATGCCTTTATACCTAAAACAAATTTGAGTCTCGTACCCATACCTTTGTGTTACCGGACTTCTCCAAGGGTTGACATCAATCTACAATATCAATATCCAAGGGTTGACGTCAATGAAAACCAACAATCCAAACCAATTGTTCATCAACCTAATCCAATTGTCTGACAATCTCCCCCTTTGGCATTGATGGCAACATCAACATTGATGGAAACACTTAGTCATCATGACATTCATGCTCATACTCCTCATCAATGTTTCTATCTCCCCCCCTTTGACATCAATGGAAAAGGGTATCTCTCTTTGGGGTTGCTCCCCCTAGATGAACTCTCCTTGGGGTTATTGTCATAGGAAAATCCCCCCTGATGACAGGTGGATCTTCCCTCCGATTCTAGACCCCTAATACCGAGACAGAAAGATGCAAATGGACACTAATGTCCCTTTAAATCTAGTTAAGTTAATCAAAAGAAAGAGAGGGAGAAGGTATTATGTACCTTGTTTCGAAGCTTGTCCTCACTTAATCCATTCTAAACTTGGTCTCCAATCTCTTTAGCACAACATGATACCTGCAATACAACAGACAACGAAGAAAAACAATGACTTCCTACTCTACCAAGATTATTTTAAACCAAATTCATCCATAATAGACAAGCATATGCAATGATACACAAACTTGAAGGAAATAGGCCAATCATATATTAATGAGAACATTAAAAAGACACTTACAATTTGTAGATGCAATTGCAACTGCCTCTCCAAGTCCTCCTTGTCCAGCCTTTGCACGATGCTCTCAAGATCATAAGTTTGATATCCAAAGCTTCCTCCCAAGATCAGAAGTTTGATACCTCTAATATGCCCTTTATTCTCCATGGAAATCCCTCATTATATAGGATTTGGAGGCTTAACCACCATGGAGAGGATCACTCATCAGATCCACTAAAATGGGATCTCTAAGATATTTAGGGACGAAATATCTCTTAAGGATTTTAGGGAGGAAATATCTCTCAAGGATTTTAGGGAGGAAATATCTCTCAACCAGCTTTGGGATCCTCAACCTCTCCTTAAAAATAGGAAACCAAATGTGAGGTGGATTCTCACACTAATTTAATTTCCTTTTATGAATATTAATGAATAATTCATGGGCACATGGTATTTTGACCTTCATATAATATATTTCTCCTCCACATTGACTAGGGATTGTGACATATGTTATTTCATGGTGTCAAGATGTATGTGCCACTTAGCAAGGTGCATATGACATGTTTATGACACTTGCAACACTTAGGGTGAGGTACATAGGTGTGGAAATTTGATGTGTAACAGAATGCCCCCTAGAGTGTGAGGTCATAAGAGAGACTGATGGCTGAAATACTTTACAATTCTTCAATGCAAAGGCATGGAGTTAGAGAACCTAGAAGAAGCTACAAACAACCATCAAACAATATTAATATATGTTCCATTTCTGAGGCAGACATACCTATTCTTGGAATACGAGAAGACTCAAAGCACGATCGTCGACCAATGCACTGCGGATCCATGAAAAATATTGATTAAGGGCATGGCCACCAAATATACAATGTGGATCCATATCTCCATGACATCAATTGATCGTAGCCACAAAAAATACACAGTGGAGATACGATATGAAAAAACATAGCCACGGACCAATACAATGTGGATCTATGTGGCAGTATATATATCAACATGCACAAATGAACTCCTTCTCATCCTGGGCAAAGTAGTTAGCAGAGTGAACGCTCAACCCAGGGCCTTCATCCCAATCCCGATGTGGTACAAATCTAGCCATGTGAATAGATGTTTTGATGTCGAACATGGTAGAAACCACTTGATTACCGGTCATTGAGATAACTCGTTAACAAGTGCGAGGGAAATCACCAATGATGTCAATGACTCCCAAGTTACCCTAGTACATTCCAATGAATGTGAATAAATGAACTGAGGTCGAACATTCATGGAATCATCTAATCAGAGGTCAGTGATGTCAACCTAATGTCGAAAGCGAGGAGGCCTGCCATTGAGGCATGCAGGTCCCAAGGTAATAACTGGTTTCTAAGTCTAATTCTCGAATGATGTGTTGAAGTCAACAGGAAAAGACTCGTCGAAGGAGGGCCTTGATGTATCCCCCATCATCAACATTAAACTAACAACGGAGAGTGATGTAAGATGGTGAATCGAATGAGTATGGACTGACACAAGAAATGGAAACTAGAAATACTGCAGATGGATGGTTTGAAGTGAAACTTCCATTGAACATGATGAGGCACGACAACTGACTTGACAGCATTGACTCAATGAGTACCAAGAATGTAATGTGACGACAATAAGAGAACTCTTCGATGAGCGAGAAAGTATGGTGACACATGGAATTGGTATGACTCAGAGACAAGCGGATTACCCAACTATAAGATGGGACACAAACAGGCGCCATGTTCAAGGGAAACAAAAGCTTCCATAAAGAATTCTCAAAAAAATTGACCCACTTCCTTCAATTTTTCCCCCACCCAGATAGATGAGTATAGTTTTTCATTTAACAAGCTCGAGGAGGGTAACACATGCTCGATGTAACTCACCTTCGATGAGTTCCTCTTCCTTTATTTAACGAAATGGAAGAAGTAAGAGTTTGTTCCCATATGGGTCCTTCAATGTGTAGTTTAGTGAGTCAAAAGAAGGAAAAATCAATGGTTTTTCATGTTTAGAGAGTCCGAAAAGAACTTAAAGGCAACTCCAAGGTTTTCCCTTTTCGTAATTTTAGTCTCACAATGAAGAAAAGAGATAAACTACCACTCGAAAGACGCCCTTTCAAACCTTTTAACGAGTGTGAAAGGAAGCAAGATCACCTGGCAATATAGAGAGTCTGAAAAGAGCTTAACGGAGACTCCAGGGGGTTCCTTTTTTGTATAACCTTTATGAGTCCGAAAAAGTGATAAACATTTACTCGATTACATTCTCATGTATTTACGAGCACGAGAAAGAACAAAGACTAAGCTTAGTATTGGTTTCATTTTTACACAAGCTTGAAACAAAATTAAACTGTGCTTGTAATTTCCCAACGTAATTTCCAAAGGTATGGATACCCATGGATGGTTGGTACTCTACCCCCAGCCTGCAAAGCTAGCGGCTTAAATCTATAATGATAATCAAATTTTCGAGACGTGCCCCCCCAAGCTTCATTTCATTCGCCGACTTTGAGGTTGTCACTAATTTTTGTACTAGATGGAGAAAAAGGATAAGGGCGGATGAAAAGAAGGTTCAAAGATGAGACCTAACGAAAGACTCGACTCGACATCTATGAGATATAGCTAAAGACTCGACTCGATATCTACGAGATCTATCAAAACTACTCAACTTGATAGGAGAGGTGACCTTTTCATTTTTTAATGAGCTTGACATGGAAAAAGAACTATGCTCATAACTTATGTTTCATTTTTTAACGAGCTTTCCACAGAGAATAAAAAATATGCTCAAAACCTCTGTTTCATTTTTTAACAAGCTTGCTAAAGAGAAGCAAAACTATGCTCAAAAATTTTGTTTCATTTTATAACGAGCTTGCCATAGAGAAGCAAAAACTACGCTCGTAACCTCTCCTTGATCATGGCTTCCAAGAGGACAATGCTCTGGAAGGAATACATGTCAAAGGACAAATGATAGTCATGGCTTCTAGTAGATGGAAGAAAAACACTCTGGAAGGAATACATGTCGACGACCTTGATAAGGGTAGGGAGGTCTGTCTCTAATAACCCTATCGAAGAGATGATCATGTCAACTATTGAATCTAAATCGGGAGAAGGGATAGATTCCCTCTTGTGCAGGGTTGAAAGTATGGGACATGTCATTACATAATTGACACATGGCAGGGTGGACATCATTTGCATGTATGAACTGTTCAGGGAAGGTGGATGGTTGACCATCAGATGAGGGTCAATGAATGAAAGTTGGTCGATCATTACTATGTTTTCAGTGTGAGGGAAACACATCACTTGAAAGAGAGTGGACACAAAAGCTCTCATAATGTAGACATAGTCTTGCCCAAGGAGCAGGTTAAAGTCCAAGTGGTTGTGAACTACCATCACATCTACGTAGACCGTTTTTCCTCCTAAAGTAACTAGAAACTGAGGAAGGATCCCTAAAGTTTGACTAACTCTTATGTCATAGGTCAACAGATTCTGAGTGACAGGCGCAAGCTGCTGGGAACCAAAAGATTTCCAAGCATTCATGGATAAGATGCTAACAGAAGCACCTTCATCTATTATAGTGTTAGGAATATTCCTATCACAAACCTGCACGGTGATTTGGAAAGACACGTAAGAAGGAAGACTGGATTCTGTCAAATAATTCCAATTAATAGAAATCACTTGATTGCTTGAAGGGGGTGCCATCAGGACGGGCGGAGTGCCCACTTGTCTGGGAGAATCAGTATTAACAACATAGACATGAGCTACATCCTCACTCTTTGAATGAGGAGTGGGATCGACCGATGACAGAACCAGATCGACCACTTTGGTTGCACTCTTCAAGGGAGGAGTGGGATCGATCGATGATGGATTCGAATCAACCACTTTGGGTTCACTCTTTAAGGGAAGAGTGGGATTGATCGATGATGGATTTGAATCGACCACTTTGGGTTCAGTCTTTAGATGAAGAGTGGGGCTAACCGATGACGGAACTAGATCAATCGCTTGGGTTACTGGCTCAATCGAGGATGAAACCAGATTCACCATCTAATCAACCGGATTGACCGGGGATGGAACTGGATTGACCAGTCCATCAATTAACGACATGTTGGGAGATATCTTACGATAACCAGTTGGAAGTTGAATCTTTTCCAAAAGATAAGAAGCCTCATCCATACGAGGGGAAAGGTGAGAGTAATGATCACCTTCGTATAACATACAAGGAAATTTGACAATTTTATTCTTCTTACCAACCTTGAAGTCACTAGTTGACGGGTGTCACCAGCATGTTCAGTAGGGGATAATGAAATGGAAGACCACATTTCTAAGTTCTTGGGGAGACTAGGAAAATCCCTCAAAAATTGGTCAACCTTACAAATCCTGCAAGGGAATTTGGGTTTAGAATTCTTCGTTTTAGACTTGTCGACTTTATCAACACTCCTAGTATAATTAACAGTAGTTGGTTGCTCGAATCCAACATGACCTGGTGCAGTTGGAGGCTTAGTCTCTTTCTGATTCTTCTTCTTCTTCTCCATTCGTTTCTTCTTCTTCTTATCAACCTGGTTACTTGCTTTAGATATTTCACTAGGCGAAGAAGGAAAAAGGGAAGGAAACCTGACAGGTGAAGAAGATGAAAGGTCAACATGAGGTTCATGCGTGAGTGGTGTGCTTACATCAGAAGCATGAGGTGCATTTGAATCACTGGGAAAAGTTGAGATCACCGGAGTGGGGAACAACCAAATCGGTAACCCGATAGTGAGTCCCGGAAGACTCAATGTGGCATTGCACGGAGCACTGACGTTTCCAAAAGAAAGAAAGGTGAAATGTTCCTTCGGAAAAGGGGTTCCTTCGTTGGCACTTGTGGGAATTGATGCCATTGACACTGGCTCGACTGAAGGTCCACTAAAGAAAACAAATGACACACACTACAAATCTAATAAGCAAACAATCAAACAAACCTTCCCACAATGAAACCAGTAGTTGGTGATGAAATCCAACATTTCAAGATCAATATAGGAAGGGACTGGGATAGAACCAGTAGATTAGTTACGTTGGCGACCTGCTTAACGAACTTACAGGTTGGTGCAAATCCCCACATGATTTTACCCATGGGTGTACCCTCCAAGGAACCCGAGTGATTTTAAACAATGTCTGACCTAGGTACAACAAAGACTCCCCTTCACCATCACCTTGTGTATCAACCCTACAGATATAGGCCACTAAGGTTACCAACTCACAGTCAGCTTCTGGGCAAGTACATTCGACATTCAGGAAGGAACGTATGGGTAGGATAACAAGTTCAAAAATTTTCAAGAGAACTGAAGACAAGTGGACTGGAAAAATCTAGAGGACACCAAATGGATTCAGAAGTCACTAAGCTTCGAGACCAAATGAAACCAGTCGTTTCTTAGGAAAACCCCTCAATATACGATATTTTTTCTACATGGGTTAAGCTTTGGAGGGGAAATATCTACTGCTCTCCTGCACACGACCTTGTGTTTAAACCATGTGTGAGAGGGGAAGCCCAACTATGCTTGTATGAAAAATTGTATTTACGGCTCCCTAGCACAATATTATATGTTTTTCTGATGAATTTGGAAAGTTATTCTCACAACCTATTCCAAAGCCCTACACTTTAAGCTAATGTTGGTTCACTACTAGATAATATAAAAATGTCTAATCAATTTTATAAGCACTTCATTTTAGAGCTGTTGTTTACTCAAGGGTGTGAAAGTGAAACTTATGATGTTTTAGACTCAAATCCCAAAGAAGAAAAATAATGATATGAACACTTTTATTTCAATGAACTTCTATATACGGGATGAAGAATAGGTTCAACTTTCTTTAACAAAAACACCCAATTCCCAAATGCAATCTTCTAAACACAACCTGCTACACTACCCAATAGCAAGAGTGAAACTATATTCTTTGTTTGATTCTAATATATAAATAAATCAAATGCAAATCCTCTAATTCTCCACTACTTTCAATTGAATGAAAGAGTCAAATGTAGATACAAAAGACACGAAGCAAAAAGATTTCAAATAAAGCATGCACTTACAGGATAATGGGAACTAAAAGAAATAAGTATGATAACTCACTCAATCAAGGACTCGAGAATCGACAATCATTCAAGGAAAACAAGAAAGTTCAAAGAAGAATCCAAAAATTGATAAGGAGAAAGAGAAATCACTCCACTATCTTGACAAAACGAGCAACAAGAAAGAGAAATCCTAGCTAGGTTGTGATAAGCATAAAGTCTCAAATCGTTCAAAGAGGAAATATTGGAAAAGTAACTTAAGACCAACAAACCTTTGCAGACCTTTTCAATAATTCAAATAACCAGAAACTTTTGCAAGACCCAGATGAAACCCAGAAGAAACAAGGAGAATCAATATCACAATTTAGAAAAGGTTGCAAGATCAAACAAGACAATGAAAAGAGTGATAAGAACCAAATATCCAACCCAAACAAAGTCACAAGAAAAATTATAGACTCTAGGAAAAAGACCTCCAACAAAGGGCTAAGCAAAACAAGGAAAAATCCCCTAGATTTTTCCAAAACCAGAGGGAAGTGCTCCCTAAAATAAAGAGACAGAGTGTAATAGTGATCCCAACAATGAAATTTTAGCAGTATTATGAACCCTCCATTTCATCCACAATCAGTTTGCCCATCTGCAAAAATTTTCCTCCATTTCACCTACCTCATACAGAAACCCACCCATGGGGCCCCCACCCTCCACCAGTTCTCCAAGCAAATTGAGCCCTAACCGGCCCATCCATATTACATTGGGGCACCCGTTTCTGTATTTGTACACTCATCCCAAATTATTCTTTATTTATTTGG
>CBVK0100154929.1:0-26428 GCA_900067695.1 Picea abies
ACCTGGACCAATTACCTCATTGAGCAAGAACCTCTTCTGATACAAGACCAAGCCGATGGTGATGGATGTTGCTGCTGACAAGACAAAGCTAATGGAAGAAGAAAAGGATGGGCCCTCTAGGGCCATACTTAGGTCAATCCCGCTCTCGGTAACTCCATGTCTAGGACCTGTGGGCCTCGAGACATGATCTCCTAGTTATCCCTAAAAATCGGGGATAACATCTGGCTCCAACTCGGGGACATGTGCTCACCGTAGAGTGCATGAGAGCCTCAACATCTCTGGCATAACCTGCAGACCTGCTCAATCTCGATAGGGGCAGTAAAAAAATTGGGGCGGTAATGCCACCCCAACATACATAGATGTATATACTAAAATGAAGCAATCAATGAGTAAGAAGATGAAAGTAAACTTCTTACCTGTACTTACCTATTGGCTGGAATGTTGGGTGTAGTCAAACAACTAGTGAAGCCAATCCAACAACGTTCCTTGATACCTGCCTTTGTGCTTCATCATAAACCAAAATAGTGATAAATCAAGCACAAAAATGTCATGGGTTAGAATATATATCATATCATCGGAAATCTCAAAGTTTAACTCATGGAGGCGGGTGGGAGGGAAAAAGTATAATCTCAATATAGTCTGCAACGGCTATATTGCTTCGCTGTGGCGAAGTGGGCTATGTCGTTGGTTTGATATCTCGGCTAAGTTCAAATTCTGCAAGTTTTCCTTCTGCGAAGCTCCCTCTGGAATCTTCTGTAGCCTGTCGATCTTAGCTCTCTTTTTAATTAGCTTCCTAGCCTTCTTTCTAGTGAGCTTCGTTTCTGTGATTCTCTTCCCATTCTAATTCTTATTTTCCTTGGGCATAGGCACTTCGTGCTGCTGAGATTCTTTCCTAGGATTCAGGTGTATCACTTCTTCTTTATCTGGGGTAGAAATTTCAGCCTTTGGTATGTCTTCTGATGTCCCCGTAGCTTCGACGTCTGGGCTTCTAGTGTCAGGTAGCTTCGATCTGTTCTCCTGTTCTTCAATCAACTGTGCAATCCTTCGGGTCATGAAATCTTTTAACTCTTGTCTCTTCTGTTCTAAGACTTCTTCTTCTTCCTTCTTTCTAGCTTGATCTCTATCAATCCAAGATTTTCCTAGTAACATGGTAAACAGGGCGCTGTCTTCAATGAATTTAATAATCTCAAAGTCTTCCTTTGTCGAAGTTCCATTGATTGTCATAGGTATCTGAGGGAGCTTTCCACGTAGGGTTACCAGTTTTCCTTTGAATAGGCCTATTTCTCTTAATGAAGGGATCATAGCAGGCTTCCCTATAGCTTCCCAAGTTCTTTCTGGCATAATGTTCACTTGTGTTTCTTGATCAAGAACACAGTCAATGTCAAAGTCTCCTATTCTTACCTTGATACATTCTTTTTCTTTAAATATCTCTGATAGTCTAACATATCGGTGATCATTCAAGGTGTCTTTCATCTATAGCAATACCTTCTCTGATTCTTGCTGGGGTTCTTCCTCTTCTGGATCTGCCTTGGGGTTTTCTTCATTCAGATTCGTTCTTTCAAGCTTAGCAATCATTCTAGGACAATCCAACACTTCATGGTCCAAAGCTTTAAAACAGAGACAATTAGGTCTTCCACTAGGGCATTCCTTAGCTATATGGCCTGGTTTTTTGCAACTGTAACATAGGGTTAATCCTCTCTTTCTTTTAAATGATCCCCAACCTTTCCTTAATTGCGCACCAGGATCATGGTATCTATCCTGCAAAAAATTCTTTCTAGGATCCTGCATCCACTTGTTAGTACAAGTATTCTTTCTATGCATAGGTATAACATATCTTTCACTATTATTATTAGATCTACATATATCAAACCTTCTTTCATCTATTAGTGCCCTACTTTTTAAGCTAGGAAAAATCTTATCAAGCATGCCTAGATTCATACTTTAGAAACAAAAATTTCCACTAATCTTATCTTCATTAGAGAACAAAGCTTCCATATCTAAAACTTTTTTCTATTCTTACCTCTATCAGAGCATAGAGCTTGCAAATCTTACCTCTTTAGTCTCACTTTTACCTTTGTCGGGGCATAAAGCTTCCATATCTTACCTCTTTTCTCCAAATCAGACTTATTTTCTTGGCACAAAGCTTCATAGATCGAGTAGAATACTGCACACTAGAGCGACAAATATACACACAAAGCTTTCACAATTTCAGGTCGGATCTTCGCACAAAGCTTCTTCTTCCTCAGTTCCCAATAATCACAGTTTCATTCCCAACAAAGGAACCATTTGTTGGCACAGGGGCAGACCCAGGGTTCAATGCTATAACAACGCACCAAAAAAACCCTAAATACTGACCCTTTTAACAACACCTGCGAAGAAGATGAAGTCTCACCCGAGGTAGAGGAAAGGGTGGTTGTAGGAATCAGATGTCTACAATCTTAGCTGGGACACAGATCCGTGATCCTATTATTTAACAGAGCACTTAGCAGTAATCCTTCATCAATATCTAACCAATATCTACTCCGCAGATAAAACAAAGAATCACAAAATTCACTCAGATCTAATGTATCTAAGAACTTAGCATAAGGAATTAGATCAGATCTAACAGATTCAACCACTAACCAAGTTCATAGAGGTCATATCTAGCATCTAGATTCATCATAAGTACAAATTATAAACATATCTATCTATCTATCTATGTCAAGCACTTAGAAGATAACACATAAGTAAACCAACACATCGCACAAAGTAGAGAAACACATAATATACATGGTTCACCCCTACCCTGGGGCTATGTCCACCAACTCTTCTTCTTTATTAGATTATTCAATTAGATACATCCACAGAGCCACAAAAACCTTACTCCGCATAGTACATGAGATCTACGCACCTCGCTAGATCCTCCTTCCTTGCGTTACAACACAAATCCCTTCACAATCTGTTACAACCACTTGCACTTATATCTACAAGTCTCTCACAGTATGCACAAATCATTTACAAGCCACACTTGTACTTAGAACAACATCACATAGATTCCTCTTCTCCCTTCCTTCTTCTATCACCTAGACATCTATTTATACTTTACAAAATAGGCCTAAACATGGGTAAATCCATGGGCCGACATCCCATACCCATTACATATTCCCAAATCCCAAAAAGGAACAAAAAGGGGCTGATATCCCGCGATCTCTGCTCCATCTTGCGCTACGCCTTTGACAGGTCGTCGAAGTCCAAAATGGTAAAACTTGACCAAGGATCTTTGAAAACTTGGTCGAGGGCCAACATGTGATATTGACGATTTTTGCCTGAGTGTGCAGGACACTTGACAGATTGTGGATGCCAATGGAATCAATGGACCTCCTTGGACTCCATATTGAGTTAGGGAGTGGCTTGTAATGTTTTGAGTATTTCATTTATGCATATGTGACATATGGTTTTTTATAGTATGATTTTGTATATGGATCTTCACAATGTTTCATTGATGGATGCAGGTTGACGAAAGCTTGTTGATATTAATCACATAAGGAGTAAAGGGGCCAAGAAAATAGACCAGATATTGAGGGAGAGGTGTGGAATAATCCTTGTCCAATCCGACTATTACTACTATCGTGGCTCGAATTTTAGGTTAATGATTACCTAGTTCGAGAGGCCCACGATGTTGTGAGGGAAGACTGAGACAGTCGTTGATGAAGGTCCTTATTCCTCAGAATCCCTTAGTCTCTCACAAGGTCTCTCGAATAGAGTGATGACTCCAAGGGTTGAAAAAATTACCAAACAAGTCAAAGGTGAGTGGAACCCTTGGAGCACAGAGTGTGTCTTGAAGGGCATGTCGCAGAAATAAAAATTGAGTCAATGAATTTATGTGGCCTAGAAAACCTTGAGAGAATAATTAAACCTTGTAAAATCTTTAATCATTTCCAAATTTGATTAATTCATTAAGGATCCAAATTATTAATTGCAAATCCCAAGTGAAAGTCTAAGCCTATTCAAAAATTAATCCTAAGCCCAAGTTTGGTAATAAGTCTAAAAATAAATTATAAATTAAAAAGGGGGGATGAAGTAAAATAAGTTAATAATTAAAATGGGGTGAATTATATTTAAAGATTGACATAATACACATGTGTGCAATAAAATGTAAGAATGCATTTTTAAAATAAGAAAGAAATAAACATGAAAGAATGTGTATGCATAGAAAGGTATCAAGATTCTAGTTAACACTAGTCTAACTAGCATAGAATCCTATTTTAACTCAATTCAAAATTAGTAAGGCGTCAGTCATTAAATGTGAATATGGAGAATAAAGAGAAAACTAGGAGTGATTTAAGGAGCGCTTTTAGGAAAGGTGAGGGAAATTGAATTTAATTCAAATAAATTTTGGAATTACTTGTGCAACTTGGGGAAAGGGTGACAAGTGTAAGGGGGAAATAATTCTAATCTACCTAATTAAAAAGTGAATTAATTATGCAAATGGGGATGTTTCATTTATGAAATTCCTATAAAGAAAATTGTAAACTAGGGAAATGGATCACACGGGTTATTGGTAAAGTTATGTTGTCGAATCATTTTGACTGGTTTTACTTGTGAGAGTTGGGATACCCATCTTGAGAGAGAGTGGTGGCTCTACCTTGCGAGGAAATCTAGGAGATAGAGGATTATGGTTTTGTGTGTCTGTCCCCTTTGTGTCTCAGGGGGATAAGGGGGAAGAAGAGTACCCCTAACATTGAATGGGAGGTACCACTGAAGTCTCAACGATTAGCAAGTGGGAGGTCAGAAGGAGCGCCTTAGTGGAACAACATCTTGCCTACGTTGTCTTCTGTTACGATATTCTTATCTGAGTTGTATTTCTAGTTGTGTTAATATTTTATTTTCCATATAGAGTTTTTTAAATTCTCCATTCACTATGATTGTAATTCTGATATCGATTCGTCATGATATTTGATGGCTTTTATTGTAATTTAGAAACTGGAATTCTAGTTTTCTGGCATTTAAATTCTCAAGAAAGTATTGGATTTATTTGAAAAATGGGTCGTAATTTCCATCGAAGTATTGAAATTTGAATAGCCAGCCAAGTTCTTGGTAAATTGTAATAATTTCAGGGAGTAATAAGCCTTCCCTTCTGACTATATTGAATCAACGGATGCCCAACGAACTACTAACCCCATAAAGGAGAGAATGTGAAGGTGCAATGGGTTGGCGAGAGTCTCAAAGTAAATGTAGGTTGGATTAAGATCTGATCTGTTTCCTCGATGCACCCTCATCCAAAGGAATTTTTATTTTCATTAATATCTTATTTGTATGGTTGTGGTTGATCATTGCCTTGGGGTGAGCGCTTATCGAAATTTTATTAAAATTTTGGGGAAAGTCATGTTTGGTGCAGTCTTTGGTTTCTTTTCTGAATTTAACTTTGTTGTCAATAGAAACCATTTAGTTGTTTAGTATCAATCCCTTCCTGTAGCAAATGTTATTATGAGTTTATTCTTCAAGTGATTTTATTCAAGCTCTCTCAGGAGTCGTAAAATTTCTTCCAATGCTGAAAGGAACAGTTCATGTAGCAAACTTTACTTAGAGACTATTCTTAAAGTGATTATTTGAGCTCTCTCACTAGATCGAAATTTCCTCCAAATATTAGAGGAACACTTACTCTAGCAAAGCTTACTCAGAGATTATTCTTACAGAGATTATTTGAGCTCTCTCATTAGAAAAAAATTTCCTCTAGCACTTAGGCGAACACTTCCTCTAGCAATCTGCCTCAAATGGGTCCGAAGTAGAAATCTCATTGTTCCCTTTTTAAAAAAAAAATTAGTGTTTTTTAAATTGTTGTTATTTCTTTGATTCCCTGCCAATTGGAGCTCTTCATTGTACTTCTCCTTTCTGCAGTCCCTTGATGGTGGAAATCTACCTTGATATACGCAGTGTTGGGCGTGAGCCCCGTCTCCTCCCCCACGAGATGCCTGGAAGGATGGGTGTGCTATATTAGATCCTCCCTTAGTGTCTAACTAAGGATTTTGGGCATGCTAAGGATCGCACAATGCCCATGTTCCTTGACCCTTCCTATAAGATTTCACTTAAATAAAAGTGATGCCTAAATTTAAAAGAACAATGCCTTAAGTTCCTGAATTTTTTCTTGTGTTTTTCCTCGGGGTACTCCCTTTTCACCTTATGTGTGGGCCCTGCCTTGCAACTGTTGTGCAAGGATCATTCCTTCCCTTAAAATAAAAAACAACTCATTAATCGATAATTCATGTGTATCTTCACCATGTTGTGGGATGCATTTTCAATTCTCTCTTGAGTGTGTAGGGGAAATGCTTGGAGTTCAATTTCTTTCAAAGGAGGGTTAATATCCTTCTACTCCAAATTGGATTGCCATAAAATTCACTTTCAGTTTGACACCTTGTTGGATGGATTAAACCTTATAACCCTTAAGGAATGTGTAGGTAGCGTTGAAACCCTTTCTCTACGCTTAAGAAGTTGATCTTCCTAGAGTCCCAAAAATCAAATTTTAGTTTAATATTTGAAACCCTTTGTTGTTTCAACAAGAATTGTTCTCCTTATTTTTAACTGGATCGTAGTTAGCATTGAAGCCCTAGCATATGGTTAATAAGTTGTATCTCCCTTATATGAAATTGTAAGTTGATTGATTTCTTTATTTTTACTGTAGGGTGTTTTAAATTTCTTATATGAATTTACAAGCCAACTTGAGACCTTATTGATATGTTTAAGTAAGGATGATTTTTCTTGATTCCCTCAATGGATATATAAGAGGTTGACTTCTATTCAATTTATTTATTGACCTCCTTATGGAACCTTGAATGGATGTAATTGGTTAATGAAGTCTTAATGTGTTTCTTATGGCAACTTGAATGGAAGGATGGCGAATCCCCCTCCCCTCCCTCCAATCCTGCACCCAAATCATCTCCCCCATCCCCAACCCCCTATCCTCCATGTAACACATTGGTTTTGATCCCTCTGAACTATAATGTATTTTGGAAATATGACTTAGGCTAGTGAGCCGCTAAATTTGAAAGGGTTGGAGTGCCTATAAATGCAATACTTAAATTAATATTAATAAAAATACATCATTGGCTGTGATAGGAACTAGGAAAAGAGGCAAGGAGCTATGATTCCACGAGAGAGGGGGCTAAGGTGCTAACTCCTTTTTTTAATCATTTTTGTTACCCACGTTGGGTGAGGGGGAACATGAGTCTCTTGGGGAGAAAATGTTACCTCTTGGGGTACGTGAGTCTCCTAGGGATACCATTTTCTTACTATCTAAACCATCCTAATGGTTGTTTGGGGTTGGTACATTCATTTGTTGTTCATGGTTGTTCACTCCTTGGTTCATTCTTGTTGATCATGGTTGTTCACTCCTTGGTTCATTCTTGTTGATCATGGTTCCCTATTTTTTCCTCATTATTGTTTATTTGTGTGCTCCTCGTCTGAGAATGGAAACGAATGGTTGGAGGCTCGTATGATTTAAATATTGCTTTAAGAATTTATTTATCATTCTAGGAGGGAATGATTCATGTGTGCATGATGTTGATGGTAGTTCTTAAAGAACTATCCACAACTGAGAATTCTTGGAGTTTCCAACATTGACATTTCCTTACTAGTAGAACTAGAGCCTTGGAAAGTAATTGCAAGAACCAAAGGGATGGCATGGAAGAGAAAGGGGTTCATTTCTTTGGGTTGTGTAGGCATAAGGGGAAGAGAGATGGAAATTGGAAATTTTATGTGGTTGGAAAATATAAGAGCATGTTATCTAAATTTTATGTGTTTACATTTGGCCTAGAACCCATCCTTGTGGATTCGTAGCCCCGACTTAGGGGTGACCTGCTGTTGAGATTTAGAACAACAACATATATGGTTGGTTAGGATGTTTTTGGTCTGCAACCATTTGGTGAAATATTTAATTAAAGATAAGTTCTCTCTTTGTTTTTTGTGTAATTTATATTTTTTTGTGTAAATTTATCTTCGAGATGTATTTTCGTGTGCATGCTTATTGATTATTGTTGTTCATGGAAGATTGTTCATTTCTTGGATGTTTGAGCATGAATATTGTTAATTTCATGTGTTGAATCCATGTTTCTTGATTTAAAGAATGGAATACAATTAAACTCGGTCCAATATGTAAATCTGAATTAAATATTGGTATTAGATCTTCAGCAGGGAAGAAATTCCTTAGTTTGATGATCTGGGTATTTTACCAGGGGTATCAGAGAAGAGTATTTAATTTTTATTGTATTGATTAAGTCTCAAAGTGCTATCAGAACATTCTAGAAGGGGATTTTGAGGTAGTGTGACCCAACCTGTTTGTGGATGGGTATGTCAAATATTTGTATCAAAGCTATAGGTTACAATGTTGGGCCTTCAAGGGCTTGCTATACAGCATAAGTGGTTTGGATTAGTTTCCTTTTGGGATGAAAATTAACTACTATGGATATCCATGAAGTCGACCCAATACAGTTTTGCTTCCATTCTTTGTGCATGTAGTAGTTGATGTCTCTTGGAATGGTTAACTGGTTTATAATATCATAAAAGGAGACTACGTTGGTTTGGAGAAACTACTCGATGTTTCAATCTTAGAGTAGGGATGATCCTTAGGAGTTTAATAATTGGTTTACACTTTAGCTAGTGAATATGAGGTTGAATATAAGGTTGTTGAGGGAAATAGTTATATTACTACTTGTGTTAAAGGTTTGAGAATAGAGGAAGAGCACAATGAGTTTAACAATGTGCCTGATCAAGATTCCATCACATGGATTGGAATGATAACTAGACTTTTTTGAATGAATTAAATAATTTCCATGGGACAACATCAAAGGAGAGATTCATGTTGTTAAAAACTATTTTTTGGGCCCTAAATACCATGTAAAATATAACCTCCATGGCCATAGAAATCCAACAAACTCTCCCCTTCACAATATGAGCATTAGAATCGACAAATTTTCATTTTGAAAAATCAACGCTCAGTTGTCTATCAATCCTCCACGCGTGTTCTCCATTGTCAATATACAATGTAAAATTATATTTATTTATCCCACATGCATGTAGGGGGGTGTCAGATGATTTTTTTATCAGAAAAATGGAAAGTTATGCTACTTGTGTATGAAAAAGAAGCCATAGAACAATGCATAGTTGCATGCAATGTCAACTTTTGTCCTGATGGGTCAGTGAATTTACTAACATCGAGTCATCCATTTTTGGATGGATGCTTACATGGGGAGCCCAGTGGATCGATTGGAAGATGGACCAATGGGATGATGGATCAAACCAGGGTGTATTTTATGGGAGCCAGATAAAGGTTTGCATGGGGAAATCTGTAGCCTGGTATCCTAGCTAGTTGGTGACCCAACCAGAGTTGATTAGGAAGTTAGTTGTAATTTTGTGTGCGGGGAGATCGATGGTCCAAAGCTCTCATCAGTAGTGGACTAGACCATAATAGTATAGAAGAAGATTGCATAGAAGCATATGTGGTTGCCTGGTGCCCCAATGGGCTTGTGGACAAGATCATAATTAGCAGAGGATCGAAAATGGTTGTGTGAAGTGGCTCAGTGCCCTAGGGGGGGGGCAACCTGGTGAGCCAGCGACCCAGTGGACTGGACTGGAAGCACTTCAATGCAAGTAGGAGGGAATATTATTCCATAGTGATCGATGGGCCAATGTGATGTTTCCATTTCTACATCAGTGTCATGTCAATATCATGTCATCTACCATGTTAGAGCCACATCAATACCATGTCAAGAGCCAGAGACCAGGTGCCATTTACTTAACCAATGGGAAGTGGATAGTTGTCAACACTAGGTCGAAGGATAAAGGAATGGGCCATACATTCCCTCTAACACAGGGTTATACCCAAGCCTCTAGATCTACGGGGATGAGATATCTAGGCCATTCATTTGTAAGTGAAATCTTAGGATTGTTTCATAGCACTAGAGAACGAGACCACCGAGCAAGTGCATATCTATTGCAAGGGCCTTGGCGAAGCGCGTGGGTCAGAGTGTCGATTGAGGAGAGTTTCTCAGTGAGTTGAGGCCTCGATTGGGATAAGGTTTTCAGGACCGAACAACTAGATAACCGACAATGAGGAGTACCTTTAGGTGTGTTCGATGTAGGGATCCACTAGATCCCAGTGCTTGGTTGGAGACTTGTTGAATCGAAGGAATTGCATGTCCCAACACATCATTTGACCAATAAAAAATAGGTCCATGTGTACACCAATGGATTGGTGATGGCATTCAATACATGTGGAGTGGGTCCACATAGAGGCTACGTTGGATAGAAAGACTTCAACAAAAAGGAGGAAATTCCTAGAAACCTCAAATGGAAATAATTTTTTTCTCTAAGCTTATAATTAAGCAAAAAAAACCATTGGAAATATATCAAAGAGAAGAAATGGATTATGATATCACAATTGTATTTAGAGAGGTGATTAAGAAATATGTTTTGAGAAAAAAAGAAATGAATATTTATGTAAAAGGAAAAAGTTGTAGATTCCATATTGTTACAAAATTTTACTGGAGCAATAGATTGTGAATATGAAAGTTGTTGTGTTCACAATTATGATTAATCTGTGCCAAACATAAAATAAATCTTGGTTCCTTGCATATTTTCTTCTACAGTTGACTGAATATACCCATTGAGATTTATTGAACCTTTAAAAATAGGTGCAAAAAGAATGAACTTTTTGATTTCACAGAGACATAAATTCCATATCAGAGATTAGATTGAGGCAAAGGAATAGTCATTGGAAAGCTACTAAGGAGGGGAAGACATATGACCACCCATAATTTGTGCTTGGAAGCTCATTTTTCTTAGAAAATTGGAGAAGGCCTCTAGTGGCTTCTAGGTGCTTCATCTCCAGGTGTCAATGATACAGTTTTGAAGTTGTACCTCCACCTTTTGTTATTAGAGTGGTGGAGTAGAATCATGGTACGAGTATAATAATTTCAGGGGTGAAATAGTTCATTATTTGCAAAATTATTTTAAAAAGAATATGTAATAAGACTTCAGGAATGAGGAAAATAATCCAATAGTCTTGACTACAACCAAGAAAAACAAAGAGAGTTGTACATGATGAAATAAGTGGTGCAAATTGCTATGAAATGGACATTGAATATCCATATATAATGCATGAAGATAGAGAACTTGGGAACTCATGGGAATGCTATGGATTCTTTTCTTAGTATAGATAGATATGCAATAGTACATGTGAAGATGTTTAAGAGTATATATAACATGTTGTAGACTAAGAGTATTATATTTTTATTTATATGAGTATTAGAGTGCTAATGGTGGCTATTGTGCCAACATCGAGGAAGTTAGTGTATTCCTGAAAATATTGTTGGTGTTTCATACGGATTCCATCCATAAGAAGGAACAACTAGAAGATGAATGTGGAATAAGAAGTTGGTGAAGGAGGAATAATAGCTCTTATTGATAAAAACAAATCAGGTAGCATCAAACCAATAAAATGGAAGTTATATAAATATGAATTTGATGTATTATACGAAAGGGAATTTAGGTAAGAATTTATTCGCTCAGAATTTAACATTTAAAGTGATTTTATTATATGTTTTCAATCCATTCATTGGAATGACTTACCATCTTATATGGTAAAGGATGAAGGAATGTGATACTTATAACGCATTCATACTACATAACAACATGTAGGAATGTGTTGGTTATGACTAACAATCAAAGAAAATAACGAGGTATAAACATGTTGTAGAAATAAATTCCAATGAAGTTAGTTTTGTGCAAGAACATGACCTGATTTGATATAGGAAGGCTATCATTCCACCCAAGTATCCTATATTCTTCCTACTTACAATTGATGTTTGGACTGCAACCTTTTTTCCAACACTGAAGAGAAACAAAGAACTATATTTTGGTGTTGTGTTTCAGTTGAAAAGGAGGGTGGACAAGTAGTTATGAAAGCAATAGGAAGTGTGTGGATGATGTGTCGATGCATTTTCCAAACCTTATAATTCAGAATGGTGCCATGCATGACTTGTACATTATGAAATCAATGCATAGGTTCATTGAATAGGTATGCATGTGTAAGTTGTAAAAGTGTGCAAGTGCTAGGGTTGCAGAGATGCATGCTGAGATAGAGTTGTTTTTATTTAAAAGAAATAAACATTGTGTTTTGGTGATTGCATGCACATGTTATATTTCATAGTAATGAATGTGATAACAACTAAAATGATGTGGTTATTTATAACTCTTGAATTTGAGAACATTTCTGGACTTGTTAGATATTGAACAAGAAATTCATAGTTTAAAATAGTTACATAATGATGGATTACAAAAAAGCTCTGCCAGGAACAAAGTAATGAAAATATTAATGGCTAAGAGTAATGAAAATATTAGTTGATAATACATATGTAGAGAATGATGGGTTCATTTTAGTTAATTGTTTTATTAATGGAAGTGATTGAATTATTGATGTAAGCAATTATGAGATTACTTTGTGAATTTTTGTAATTGTTTCCATGAAAATATGCATTGTACATGAGACACTGACAATTTGTTGGGTTGAGTGAAGGTTGAGAAAATTGCAGGGAAAATGGCCTTGGATATGGGAAGGATGTAAGCCCATAAAGAACACCAATTCATGTTGTTGCAAGAGCCAAACATTATGAGTAGAAACCTCATGCCTAAGAAATTTTATTTTTCTATATAAAACAGTTTTTGAAACTATAATTTAAAATTACTTACAATCTATTTGGCTATGTGGAAATTGAGGAAACTGCATCAAGAATGGTATTGGATATTTAAGGAATGTAAGTCCATAAACATGACCAATTCATGTTTCTACAAGATCCAAACGAATTATGAGAAAGAAGCTCATGCTTGGGAGATTATGTTTTCCAGTGTAAAATATATTTGACATTAATGACTGAAAATTTGTTATGATGATATCTCATTATGATTATATGTGTGTAATACATATGAGATTGTTGGCTACTAAAGATGGAATCTAGGGAAGAAGAGAATGAGAGGCAAATCAAACTCAATGAGAAATGCATGGAACATAGAAAGTCCAGTGGAGTTGTTGTAGCTGGAATTCTTGGAGTTGCAACTTTGAAACATCCTGGCCAAGTTCATTGCAGCCCTAAACATAAGTCGTATAGCTTGAAAGATTCCAGATCAAAGAAGGGGGTACACTCCTTGGGTTTTGTAGGCTCGCAGGGAAGGAGAGCTTACTGGTTGGAACTACTGTCAAAAATATAAATTTTGAAGATCATTGTACATGTTTTGGGATGAAGTGGCTATGTATGCATGTTTTTAGGCCGAGGTGCCTATGTATATGATCATTAGATGCACTATTTGTACACATTAAAGTCCAAAGAGAGTAGATTTGTTATATTAAGAACATCGAGGACAATGAAAAAAATAAGGGGAAGGGGATGTAACACCTTAGTTTGGATCCCTATGAAGTAGAATTCATTTTGTAAATATGACTTAGGATGGTGAGCCATAAATTTTGAAAGGGATGGAGTTATTATAGATGTAATACTTCAATATATATTAATAAAAATATATCGCTAGATATGAGATGAACAATGATAGGACATAGGAGTCCATGATTCCACAAGAGAGGGGACTGAGGGGTTATCTCCTTTTTAAAATATTTTATTTTACCCACGTTGGGTGAGGGGGAGTGTGAGTCTCTTCAGGAGACAACATTGTGTCTTGGGGCACACAAGTCTCTTAGGGAGGCCACATCCTTGCTATTTAAACATCGCCTTGGTTTGTTTGGGGTGGCACATTCATTTGTTCATGGTTTTTCACTCCTTGGTTCGTTCTTGTTGATCATAGTTACCTATGTTTTCCTCATTATTGTTGATTCATGTGCTCTTGGTCTAAGCATGGAAATGAGTGGTTGGAGGAGTTCCATTGCTATATGGATGTAAGAAGTTATTAATCGTTCAAGGAGGAAATAGATTCCTATGTTGATGTGTAAAAAGTTTTTTTTATTAGTAGTTTACTTCATGATTTCTATTAATATTAACATTTAGTAATTTTAATAATTCAATTAGTACTAATACATATAGATTTATTTTCATGATTGGAGTCGAAGCAACAAAAGGAGTCGAAGCAAGATTACTTTCTCAATCAAGAAGATATTACGGGAAGATTTAAGGACCCAATTTGTTTCTCTGTAACCAATGATAAATTGTATTTTATGTTGAGTTTCTTTTAAGTACTATTGTACCTATCATTTTGGTTTAAACTTTGTTTATCTTCTGTTCTAACATTATGTGGAACCTCCTATGGCTATGGTTGTTTTTCAGTAAGGGTAAGTAGTATTTCGTTTGTCCAATTGATTATATATGCATTGAGACACATGGTTTTTGATCTCCATATTAACTCTTATATTTAAAACAATAAACAAAAGAATTTACCAAATAATTGGACATGAGTAGTTAAAAATCAAAACAATAAACAAAAGCATTTACCAAGTAATTCGACATGAGTAGTTAAAAATCAAAACAATAAACAAAAGAATTTGTCAAGTAATTAGACATGAGTAGTTAAAAAATATGTTAAAGAGATATTCTTTCACATTAAATATTTTTTTCCAATAATGTTTTTTTTACAAGTTTAGCTTCCTATATTATATACTATAATGTTTTTTTTACAAGTTTAGCTTCCTATATTATATACTATATTATTACCTAGTTATTATATACTATATTGTTACCTAGTTATGAATATTTCTTTAAATAGTATTTAAAAAGAAACTACACAAACCAGTTTCAAATATATTGCTCATTTTTTAATTTGATATGTATTTTACCTTATGATCAGTCACAAAGAAATTCACCAGAATCAACCTCCCGTAAAGAGGTAGATACCTACATTTAATTTGTGTCTAGACCAACATTTACAATCTACAATAACATGGGAAACAAAAACAGATGGATTGCTGCTTGCACACTTTGCCCTGGTGAATGCAATATTATGATAGGTTCCTGGGCTGAAGAAGATAAAAAGAAACACGAATTTCTTTAGTTGTTTCCTTTGTGGCCTGACGGGAACCTCATATCACGATCAAATAGTTATGAAATGCCATCAAGTTTTGCTAGTCGTTTTGGCCAACAATATTTGGGAGGAAAAGTGGTGAATGGCTCCTTCTCTGTACCGGCAAAGATACTACCTGATTGCTTCTCTCAAAGACTCTGATCTTTAGAATTATGTCCATACATATATATTTGGTGGTATCATTTTTCTTTTATCCAGTAGAAATGTGAAGTTAACTGATGTTCATTAGACGTCATTTTTCAGGTGGTATCATTTTTCTCTTATCCAGTCATAAACAGTTCTGGATATCATGCTTGGAAGTGGATGTTAATCATCATCATTAAAAAATTTATTAATGTTTTTTAATATATTAATATATTTTATAATATCAATATTTTTAATATTTTATAATACTTTAATATTAATATATTAAACCACCATAGATTCATGGCAGCCCTGGATCTATCAAGAGATGAGAGGAACCAATCTTTGGCCGTATCCCTCTGGGCCCTTGATAGATCCTAGATTAAGATGAATCTATGCCGGTGTTATTGCATCTATAGAAACAAAGTGCTTTACATTCCATTATGAGGGAAATGTCGAAGGGTAAATATGATGAGTAGTTAGATGATTCAATTAAAAAAAAAATAATAGTAATAATAATAATTATAAGAGTAAGCCTAACTTATTGCATGAATGAAGTGCTTTAAAACTCATAATTAAAAATAATAATAATTATTATAAAAATAAAATCAGAGATATTATTGGAGTCCATTATAAAGAAAATGTTGAGACTTAAATATGATGAATAGTTAGATTAAAACAAAACAACAACAATAATAAATAATAAATAATAAATAAAACCTACTTAATTAAAAAAAACAACAATAATAAAAACAATGAAACCAAATATAACAAAAATTACACTTTAAAATATCAAACCCCAATTAAATTACACTTGAATCCAAGTTGATTAGCAAACCATCCTTGAATATGAAGGGAAAATATGTGTATATCTATCCTCTTAGGTTCTTAAGGAAGTCTTACATTTATTTGACGAGTTCCTCAGTCTTTAATACTAAATTAAGGAAATTGAAACTAATTAAAAATTAAGGCCCATTTAAGATAAAACTTTATGAAGTATTTGGACTAATTGATGGCATATATAACCTTGCCCCTTTTTTTAATTATTTTTGTGTTCCATCAATAAATACAATAAAATTGAGTCTTACCAAAGTCTGTCTTCATGGCTTTCTATGTAAGAGAGAGCTGGTTTAAAAATGGAGCGATTCCCACTTTTGAGTCATGGATTTATTTGATCTGGGAAGCATAGAAAATCATTTTTCTTACTATCCATGCAATCATCCTCGTCTGATTTTTAATATTTTAATATTATATTTTATAATATCACTATTTTTTTAATAATTTAATATTAATGTATTAAATCATCATAGATTTATGGTAATCCCGGATCAATCAAGAGTTGAGAGGAACCTCTCGTGTATCTATACTGATTATTGTATCAATAAAAGTAAAGTGCTTTACATTCCATTATGGGAAAGATGTTGAGGGATAAATATGATAAGTAATTAGATGTCTCAATTAAAAATAATAATAATAACAATAATAATAATTATAAAAGTAAACCTAAAGTTATTGCATCTATAGCACTGAAGTGCTTTACAACCCATAATTAAAAATAATAATTATTATAATTAAAAATCATCTTTTTGTTTCCCTAGTGCCTTACAATCCATAATTAAAAATAATAGTTATTATAATTAAAAATAATAATTATTATAATTAAAAATCATTTTTTTGTTTCCCTCGTGCCAAGAATTTTCTTTTTCTTTTCAAATTGCCTCGTCAGTTTCCCGCTTAAATGTTGTTATATATTTCCCGCTTAAATATTGTTATATATTTATGCTGAGAGTTTTGCAATTTGTGCATTCAAAACTTAGATTCTTCATGCAGGCCCTTTGATTTCGTTCATTTAGGCTTCCCTGCATACAGGATATGAATCCAAATTCAGTGCAGTAGGACGAGTCTGTTTTTCATACTGCAGATTTTGCACAGTCAAAAGTTTCCATGAAAAAGAAAGAAGAAACTACATGTCCCCATTGGAAACGCACCAAAAGGCAGAAAGAGATTTTGAAACTGTTGTTCGAAGCTGGCGAGTGTAATCCTAATCGTACTCACATGAAGCAAATTACAAGTTACTCAAACTTCACGGGAACATAAAAGAAAATAATGTATTCTATTGGTTTCAAAAATCTCACTCGTGAAAGAAGCGGGAACAACAAAAGAATTGGGTGCACGCATTGTCTCTCAATCAAAATGAAATTGGGGGAAGCTCTCAGGGCCCGATATGTTCCTCTCGATCCAATGATAAACTGTAATTTGATTTGCTTTGATTTTGAATATTCTTAATAATTTTAATAATGATTTCTTATTTTGTACCTCTTTCTATCTTCAGCCTCTCGCGTGATCTTGGAACCCTCAATTGGTTTGTCATAGTTTTCATTATAGGTAAGAATTTGTTTTTATTGGCAGTTTACTTCAGTAATTTTAATAATTCAATTATTCCATGTATTAGTACTTGTGTAGATTTATTTTCATGATTGGATTAGTACCTGTATAGATTTATTTTACCTGTAGTTGAAGGAATAAAAAAATAATGGAAATAGTGTTTACAAGATCTATTGTTAAGATGGGTTTGGTGTTTTCTTATGTTAAGTTTTTTTTGACATTTTACTTCATGTAATACTCTTAGGTTGAACCCCATGTAAAAATATATAGTTTAGATTGGTGAATTAGAATATAGTTTAGATTGGTGAGCTAGGATATTTTGGACGAGATTGTCTTGGATATATGTTTTGGGCTAGAGTAGGCATATCAGTGATGAACTAGGATATTTTGAGTAGGAGTACTTGTGTATATAAGAACACTGAGCTTAGCATTGTCAATTGTAAAACCACTTGATATATATTAATAAAATATATCACTGGTTTAGATCAAGTCAAATGAAAGAGTATTAAGGGCTTGGACTCCACAAGAGGGAAAGGGGGCTAGGACATGAGAAAATGGACAAAGTCAAAGGAGCTTCCCCAAGGAATATAATAATATATTCCTAAATTCACAAGTCTTTATGTAATAATGTTATCCTAAGTTCTTGAGTAGTAGAACCAATTACCATGTGGGGGGACAAAGTAGTTCTTGGAGAGCCATGTGTAAAAAATTTCACATGCATTCTAGCATTTGGTGGGAGGGGATAGGAAGAAGTCAATGTAAATTTGAAGCATTGAAACCATGTAATTGGTGAGTTTCTTTTGAAGAAACAGAATGTGAAGCTTGTAAAACATTTTCTTTGAGTGAGAGAATTGTGGGAATTGGTTTCCTTGTGTGATGGAGTTTCCTGAGTTGTGTTCTTCTAGACCTTAGCTTGGCTTAGGTAGCTTTTTCTAACTTGGGGTGACCTCTTGTCCATAGTGAATCAAGAGAATATATGGTTAGGATGAGAAGATAAGTGTTCTTGTATATCTTTAGAGCTTGGGGTGACTTCTTGTCCAGAGTGAATCAATAGAATATATGGTTAGGATGAGAAGATAAGTGTTCTTGTATATCTTTATGATGAGTACTCTCTCATTATTTATGTTAATTTTGTTATTCTATAATTATATATAATTATTCATGAATTGTATGCTCTTAGGAATGCATGAGTTTTCATATGCAGAGCATGATAAATAATTAATGAAACAAACATTCAATGCTAGGTTAGATTTTCAATGAAATATGCCAGGTATATCATTAAAAAAAATGTCTACCATATTTTCAATTAATTTGTTACTAAACAACCTTTACTTTTTGCTAAGAATCATGCTCTCAAGAACAATCGTGCTCTCAAGAAGCAACAGAAGCAGAAGCAAAAAAATCATGCTCTAAAAAAGCAACAGAAGTAGAAGCAACAAAAGGAGTCGAAGCAGGATTACTTTCTCAATCAAGAAGATATTGCAGGAAGATTTAAGGACCCAATCTGTTCTCTCGTAACCAATGGTAAATTGTATTTTATGTTGAGTTTCTTTTAAATATTGTTATACCTTTCATTTTGGTTTTTAATTTTGAAACTTTGCTTTGTCTATCTTCATGTTTGTTATTGTTATACTTTCTTTTGAATATTATTATATTTTTCATTTTGGTTTTTAATTTTGAAACTTTTTCTATATTTAGGTTCTAATATTATGTGGGAACATGCAATGACTATGGCTGTTTTTTCAGCAAGGGTAAGAAGTATTTCATTTGTACAATTGATTATAATTATGAATTTTAAATATTAATGGATTTATAAAATGTTTACACAAATTTATTTGTTTTGTTTAAATTTATAAGGTATATTAAATTAGAAAGTTTTTTATGAATTTCAAAATGGTACATAAACTTAAGAGTCGATAATAAATGTTATTAGTTTCTTTTACGACTATTTTATCTTAGCTTCTTTTACGACTTTATATACTTGTGGCTATGAATTGTACTGATAGGTGTGCATTGATACACATGATTATTGATCTCCATATTAGCCCTTATATTTAAAATAATAAACAAAAAACTTTACCAAGAAATTGGACTTGAGGAGTTAAAAAATATGTTAAAGAGATATTCTTTCACATTAAATATTTTTTTTTTCAATAATTATTTTTTTACAAGTTATCTTCCTATATTATTAAAAAGTTATAAATATTTATTTAAATAGTATTTAAAAAGAAACAAAACAACCAAGTTTCAAATATATCGCTCATTTTTTAATTTGTGTTATATTTTACCTTATGATCAGTCACACAGAAATTTACTAGAATCAGAATCAGAAAAACATTGTATGTGAAGCCGTTTGTGCCATCTGTTTCAAAAACGACATGGGGAATACAGTTGTTAAAAAGGATGGATCGCTACATCCTTTTATGATAGGTTCTCGGGCCGAAGACGATGAAAAGAAACACCAATTGCTCAAGTTGTTTCCTTTGCGGTCCAGCGGGAACCTCAGATCACGATCAAATATTTACGAAACGCCATCAAGTTTCGCCAACCAACAATATTGGGAGGAAAAGTGATGAATGGCTCCTTCTCTGTACCAGCTCAAAGCTTTTGATCTTTAGAATTATGTCCACACATATATACCTGGTGGTATCATTTTTCTCTTGTCGAAATCTAAAGTTAATGCAAATGCAAGGATAAGTGTAATTTGTCTTACGTGTTTATTATGTGTAATGCAAGGATATGTGTAATTTGTCTTTACATGTTTATTACATGTAATGCAAGGATACATGTAATTTGTCTAACACTCAAAACAATTCTGGTTTTCATAATGAAAAGGCAAGGATACTTAGATCTCGGTGTTTGTTTCTATTTATTAATTGTACTCTTGAACTTAGCTTTCTGCATAACGAATGTGCTGGTGTACTTTTAATATATCAGTTATAAGAAAACAATATTTCCTCTCAATTCAAAAAAAATTATCTTTCTTTTTTTAATAAATAAATAATCTTAATCTTACTTGCAAATATCATATATGTGTTCTTCTTTTCTTTCTCTTTCTTTTTTATTTTAATGATAATAATCTACATGGTTTACTATGCAAAAAGGTTACTTGCAAATATCATATATGTGTTCTTCTTTTCTTTCTTATTTTAATGACAATAATCTACATGGTTTACTATGCAAAAAGGTTATATGAGTACTTAATCAAGATAATTTTTTTATAAACAAATATTCTTATTTAGAAGTAACATATAAATATACATAGACATTTTCATAATAAATAATAAACTTTCACATAGATATTTTATTTTTTTTAGTAAGAAAGGGGAGAATCCTTCTATTCAATCCATGAAGAAGTGCACGTAATACATTGATTTGCGGATGGGAAAGACCCCTCAGAAAGAGAATAGGGGATCATTTGAAACTAGCCTAGGCTAAAAGAGAGCCCCATAGAGCGTGTGGGTAAAGCAAGATGAAACATTACAATATAAGGAGAAAGGACCGGATCATTTTGTTGATCGGTGAGGATCCTTTCTACCTTTTTTTTTGTGAACATCAATCCAACCAGAGGAGCTGGTAGGCTCAGCAGCCTTTACCACCAAAGCCAGATGGTCTGAGGAAGTGCCATAATCTTGAGTTGCTGACTTCAGTTGTGTTTCTTTGTCGCTGTTTGAGTTGTCTGATTCATGAGGTCGCTTCTGAGTCACTGGGAGCGACGTTGTGATCATGATTGTGTCAATTGTTTCCCCATTTTAGTGAGGTGGGTGCAAGGACTTAATTGTGGGAGTTGAAATCATGACTTCTGAATCTTCAAGAATTTGTGTTGAGGCTGCAGGCTGGTGTTTTGGGTTGACAGTTGGCTGCTGAGAGAAAGTTGGGGCCTGCGAAGGCAATGAGGAAAGCGAAGGAGTTGGAGCAGCTTTGTGATGTTGCTTGTTGTCGGAGGAAGGGTTGGGGCGGCTTTTGTGAGATTTTGGTCCTTGCCAACCATTGGCTCTTTTCTGTGCTCCAGAAGTTGAGGGAGGGGTGGGGGAGAGAGGACAAGTTGCCCGGAGGTGCCCTGTTTGTTGACAGGAGCGGAATCTGAAGGCGGTGTTCTCATAATCGACCATTTGTATGAAAGGATCTCCATCACCCCAGTCTATAAGAATCATATCCGGAAGCCCTTGAATGAGGTCAATTTCAATGCAGATGCGGGCGAAAGTGACGAATCCTTTCGCTATTCTGTCTATGTCTATCTTGATAAATCTACCCAATGCATTGCCCAGGGTGGGTAAAAAAGATGAAGAATAGAAATGCAAGGGTAGATTGGGTAGTCTTACCCAGACCGGTGTAGTCATGGCTATCATGGTCAGTGGATTGAAATCTGGGAACCATCGCTGCATGGAGAGACCAAATCTGCCCCAGAACCAAGGACCTTGCTCTAAAACACATTGACATTCGGCTTTTGTGGAGAAGTGGATGATGAAGAACCTCTTGGAATAGAATAACAACTCATGACCCTCCAACCAGGTCTTGTTAACCCATTCCTTTAGCGTAGGGGCCGAGGGCCAAAGTCCATTGAAGCAGAAAATGAGGGCTTTGGCCTGGTAGACATAGGCATAGCCATAGACTTGGGGGTCTTCGACTTCTGTTGTTGGAGGTTCTGTGCACTGCTCCACAATGAAGGTACCTCCAAAGGCCTCCTTTACTTTTGAAGCTTCAGCCTTGAACCCTGAAGGAGTATAAGTCCCTTGTAAGAGCTTGGATGAGTGACTGAAGGTGCTCCTCCACGCAACCGAGAAGTGAGAGAAATGGTTGCATTTTTTAGATTTTCGTAGTCCCGTAGCAGAGAGCCATCTACAAGTTGTCGGCCTTCGAAGATTAGTCGTTGGAATCTAGGCGGAGGCCCTATAGCTTGGTGGATTTGGGTTTTGAGCTCAAAAACAGAGTCTGAGTCTTGAACCTGCAAACAGAGAGAAGATCTGGCAATGGTCTTTATAAAAGGGGGGAAGTTTGCCATGATCTCGGAGCTAGTCTTGCCGCACTGTTCAGAATGAGACCTCGCTTCTGCATTACTCTTAAATAGATTTTTGCACCAGAGCGAAGGCGGAGAGTCCACCAAGAGCCGAAGATCCCTGAGGTCTCTGCTATTTGAATGGCTTCCAATCTTTAGGTTAAGGCGGCGGTGGCGGCGGTGGCGACTAGGGTTTAGTACTTGTTGATTCACCTCGGCCCTACAAAGGACCATGGCTTCCTTCTCCCCGTTAGGGTTTTGTTTCATTCGCATAACCCTCACGTCGTCGCTCAGCGATCTCTTGGGATTTGGCGCGACCAGAAGCTTTCTCAACCAACCTTGTAACCTGATGGTGACATCGTCGTCGGGGCTCTAGAGCATCTGGTCCATTCCCTTGGGGCTGAGGGAGGTGTGCAGGATTCGTGCAATGACCGGAACTATCTGGAAAATGGTTGAGGAAGGAGAAAACCGAGGGTGGGACAACTTTCACATAGATATTAACCTACACTCATTTCTATGTTTTTCTTGTTCTTTCACAAAATAGAAGGTATACTATTGGAATTCTAGTGTTTATTACTATGAACACTTAAAATAATAAATACTTCTTCCCAAGTAGCCTTCTTGGGACTAAAGTTCCTCCCGTTCACTTTAACCTGAGTGATGGAGCCATTCCACAACATAATTTCCTTCTTATCAAGAAAACATAGCACTTCCACCTGAAACTCTCCTTCGGGTTCCACCTTCAATCACATTCCAATAAAAATGAACAATGATCAAAACAATCATTTTTAGGAAAACCTTAATTTTTAAAATTAATTTTTTTTAATTCAATAATTCTAAAAATGAAAGTTTTTATAAACACTAATTAATCATTACTTAAGATCTTTAGAAATTAAATATTTATAATAAAAATAATTTGAAAAAAATATTAAAATACTTCCATTAAAAAATACAAATTTTTATAATCCTTTTAAATAATAAACAACATAAATATTTAAAAAGTATTGATTTATCCAATAATACAATAAACCTAAGAACTAATTATAGAATAATAATTTGAAACATTAAAATTAAAACATTATAAAAAATAAGGAAACCTAATTAGTTAAAGAATACTTAGGGTTTCTCCAAGCCAATATTGAAGCTCTCCTCTATCCATTTAGTATTTATAGGAAGTTTCTCTCTTAAATCATTAGCCATGCCTCTTGTCTTGAAGATGGATCCTAATATGGGTTTTTTCGAACTTAACTAAAAACCCTCACCACATAAATCTTATTGAACATGAGTTATATCAAGTACATTCTTCTTTAATAATGAAACATGAAATACATTATGAACTTTTAAACTAGATGGACGTGCAAGTTGGTAGTCCACTTGCCCTACCCTCACGAGCACTTTAAATGACCTACAAAACATTGGATCTAACTTGGTATTTTCCCCCAATTTCAGTGCACTCCTCTTGGGTATTACTTTAAGATAAACATGATCTCCAATATTATATTTTGGATGTGCATCTTTTCAAATTTGCAAATCTCTTTTATGTGTCCTAGGAAACTTTCAAGTTTTGTTTTTCTTTTTGTACAGTTATTTCAATTTATTTTAACATATTTGGGCCCAAGATAATCATGTCAATTGGGTTGTCCCAACTAGTAGATGTTTGGCACTTTCTGTCATAAATTGCCTCAAAGGGAGTAATGTTTAAAGAAGTATGATAACCATTATTGTATGCAAACTCAATCAAGTGGAGATACTCTTCCCACTTTGTGTGACAATGCATCACATACATCTATAACATATTCTTTAATATTTGGTTGACCCTTTTAGTCTAACCGTCAGTTTGAGGATTTTAAGTGGCACTAAATTTCAACTCAATATTCAAACCACTAAACAAAACCTTCCAAAAATTTAAGGTGAATTTGGTGTCCCTATCTAAAATTATTGTCTTTGTTATACCATGCATCCTAAAAATTTATTTCATGAATATTTATTACTTTATGAATGGGTTTCACTCGAACAAAGTGTCCATCTTTAGTAAGTTTCTCCACTACTACCATAATAGAATCATTTTGTTTCTTACTTTTAGGAAACCCTATAATAAAATCCATATTGGTTACATCCCATTTCCACTCAGGAATGGGTATTGGCTCCAATAATCCAGTTGGATGATGGTGCTAAAGTTTAAATTGCTATCACTCTAGACACCTAGAAAGATATTTATTCACTTCAACTTTCATTCTGGGACATAAATATTCTTTTCTCAATGATGTTATCGGGTTATCATCTTAACTCATTAATTAAATACCTAATTTGTAAAACCTCCCCAAACCTAGGGTTCAATTTTCACTATTTATTAAAGGCTCCTCTCTTATTTTTCCTCAGGCTTTTTTGTCCTGAAGATGGATCCTGTTGTGGATCCGAAACATCGACAAGCTCTCAAAAGCACCGTCACTGTGGTTCTTCCGACATGCTCTGAACAAATTCCTCACCACAGAAACCTAATTGATCAGATGTTATAGTCTTTTGGTAGCCTGGGTGACCTTAGTAATTTTTCTTATGTACCTCAACCAATATTAATTTTTTCAATTCTGTGTTGTTTGGAATGTAAAATTTTCTTTTACACAAAAATAATTTATCTTGATTACATTTGAATATTAACTCTTCTTCACCTCATAATTTTTCAAAGCAACCCCAAGAAAGGGTTTTTGACAGTCATGACCATAGCAGAGGATAACATGAGCACAAGAGGGGGGGGGTAAGGGTACCCCCTCATATAAACAAGTAGTGGTAAATAGAGGGAAAAGGCCAAGGGGCGTATTTTTCAAGGCACCAATGAAAGACACCTCAAGACTTGACATAGGAAAAGGTGAGGAAAGGAACCAGGGAAAAATGAAGGCATGGAAGAGGAAGCTAGAGAAACCTAGAACGAGATGCAAGACACATCGAATACCAACCAGGAAGAAGGGTGCAACCCGTGCAAACCCAAATCAACACTGATACCCAAGGTGATATTGGAGGATCTGCAGATGAAACTCTATAGGGATCAGATGAAGGTGCATGCACTAATTTGCAAATTTATGGGCTTGTGGTCCACTGAAAGAACGCTACGCAACTAGATCAAATATCACTGGAAGCCAAATGGGGAAGTGGAGCTCCATCTGGGCTCAAATGGTTTCTTCACAACAGTCTTCATAAACCTGGAAGACAGAGATAGAGTATTTGAAGGAGGGCCATACTTCCATGCATTAGTAGCATTGTACAGGCAACCATGGAAGGAAAATTTCTCCCCAGAAAAAGAGACCTTCAAAAAGGTGTCGGTCTGGCTGAGACTCTATTCCCTACCTTTAGACTACTGGTTACCCTCTACTTTTGAAGCAATAGGGAATAAACTAGGGAAATATATAAAGATCACAAAACCCACCTTCAAAGGGAGATACACATCTTACACAAGAATATGTATAGAGATGGATGTGTCAGGAGCGCTCACAGAAGCCGTAAGTGTTAGAAAAACAGGACCGCGGAGCAATAAAATAAAACAAATGCAGAAAAAAAACACAGAAGACACACAATACAAGAGAGACACAGATTTATGTGGTTCACCCAGTGTGGGCTATGTCCACCAGAGAAATTGCCAGGTCCTTCCTTTATTATTATCCAGCAAATGAAGGGATACAACCTACAACAAAACCCATTGTAACTTCCTCTTCTTTCTCTCACAATCTCCTCTTTCAAAACAAAATATTCACCATCATCCATAGTCGCAATACATTTCCCTCATAAAAGAGGGTTGCCTTCTAAGGAAAAAAACCCTAACATAATATCTATCGTTAGATCTGCAACCTTATAATGAATGGTCCAGATTTACAATGAAATTAC
>CBVK0100154930.1:0-26427 GCA_900067695.1 Picea abies
TTACAGGAGCGTTTAGAATTTTACCATCTAAATTTTCCAATAAAAAAGAGTTGTTACCTTCGGAGGATGATATTTTAAAAGGCCCATACCAGATGTGATCAAATTTACCGTTTTTACCAGAATCTTCTTTTCGAGCGTCCCACCTGAGAACTAGATCTCCTAGAAGAAAATTTATGTTCTTAGCCTTGCGGTCAAATAGCAGCTTCATACTTTCCTGGTATTTCTGTATTTTTTCATCTATTACATCTCTGTGCTGCTGAACTTGAATTAATTGGTTTATTCTTTTGGTCAGAGGATTTGGCTCTTCTTTTTCATCCTGCCACAGCTTCATTACAGGAAGCGCTAAGTTTATGGGTAATACCACGTCTGTACCATAAACCATCTGAAATGGTGAGGTACCAATAGATTTCTTCGTTCCTATCCGATTTGCCCATAAAGCGTACTTCAAATGTAAATGCCAGGATTTCTTATTTTCCTTTAAGACCTTCTTAATTATGTTGATTAAACTCTTATTTGAAGATTCAGCCAATCTGTTTCCCTGCGGATAATACGCTGTGGAATGTCCTAGTACAATGTTGTATCTCTGGCAAAAACTGATCATCGCCATTGACTTAAAAGCGTGAGCATTATCTGTTACTATTTTTCTAGGACATCCAAATCTGGCCAATATATTTTCTTCCAAAAATTCTATAACCACTGAGTCAGTGGCTTTTCTGGTAGGAATGGCCTCCACCCACTTGGTGAAGTAATCTGTGGCAGTGAGAATCCATCTATGTTGAGCGCTTGAATGTGGATTTATCTCACCTATGAAATCAAGCCCCCATTGCTAGAAAGGTGCTTCTACTTTGATTGGAACTAATGGCATAACTGGTAACTTCCTCTTTCCAGTGAAAAACTGACAAGGATTACAAAACCTTACCTTAGCATTTACATCAGGAAACAGCTTAGGCCAATAATAACCAGCCCTTAAAATTCTGTATGCTGTAGCTCTCCAAGCGTGATGCCCTCCACAGACCCCTTCGTGAAACTGACTAATGACTTCCTCTGTCTCGGATTCGACTAAGCAAACTAAGAGGAAACCAAGTGGATCTTTCCAGTATAACTTTTTATCGGAAATGCAATATTTAACTGCATGTAATTTCAACGTTCTAGCTTTGGAAGCTGACAATTCATCTGGACATTTCAAAGTCAAAAGATATGTTACTATATCTTTATACCAGTCAGATGAAATGAATTTTTCTTCAATCTTGTATTCAATTATCTGATCATCAATTTCATTTATATCTACCCATCCTTCTTCATCTTGGACACTGTTCATTCCCAGAGCCCGAAAATTAGATTCAGCTAACAATCTAGCTAAACCCTGTCCTTTAACCAATTTAGTTGGCTTGACCTCCAAGTCAAATTCCTGAATTTTCGCAAGCCATCTGCCCCTCTTACCGTCACTGTCAGCCTGTACTAAAATGTCCTTCACAGCGCTGGTAGGAACATATGCAATGATTTTTGAATGTAAGACGTACGTTCTAAAAGCCTTCAGGGCTTTGACCATTGCGTAGGCTTGTTTTTCCATTATGTTGTATTTCAGCTCAACATCTCGAAGGCTCTTACTGAAAAAGGCGATGGGTTGCTCATAACCCTCCTCATTCTTTTGTAGAAGAACAACAACCAATGTATGTTCTGAAGCAAAAGAAAAGATGAAGAACTCTTTAAGATAATCTGGGCTAGCCAAAACCAGAGCTTCGCTTATAAATTTTTTAATATGATCAAAATATGCCCTTTCTTCAGTCGTCCACTTGACTTCGCCGTTCTTTCTGAGCATATCTGTGATCAGTTTGACAATTTCAGCAAAATTAGGTACGAATCTTCTCAAAAAATTTATTTTTCCTAGAAAAGATTGAATCTCTTTAATGTTTCTAGGAATGGCCAATGTTTGTATGGCCTCTACTCTATTCGGATCAATTCTTATACCATCTTGGGACACTATATGGCCTAGCAATTTGCCTTCTTGCATTGCAAAATGAGATTTTTTCGGATTTAAGGAAAGACCATACTTACGACATTTCTCGAAAGTTTGTTTTAAATGAACAATGTGATCTTCATCTGATTTAGAAAACACAGTAAGATCATCTAGATATATCACTACAAACTTATCTCTTTCCCCAACAAAGGCAATATCCATTGCTCGTTGAAATGTAGCTCCTGCATTCATTAATCCAAAGGGCATTTTATCATACATAAAAGTACCCCAAGGAGTAGTGAATGCAGTCTTTTCTCTATCAGGTTCACAAACAACAATTTGATTATAACCCGAAAAGCCAGCGATCATTGACATCCTAGTTTCCCCTACCACTTTTTCTAGTACGTGATCCATTTTCGGTAGAGGGTAGTTATCTTTTAGAGAAGACTTGTTTAAATTTCTGAAATCGACACATAATCTAATCTCTCCGTTTTTCTTTCTTACCGGTACTAAATTGGCAACCCAATCAGAGTATCTCAAAGGGACAATAATTTTAGCATCCAAAAGTTTTTTAACTTCTTTTTCAATTACTGGTAACAAGATTGGATTAAATTGTCTCAGTTTTTGTTTGAATGGTTTAACACCTGGTTTGAGTGGAATTTTATGTTCAATCACGGAGGTGTTATAAGTTTTTAAATCTTCATAAGACCATGCAAACACATCCTTGTATTTCTTTAATAACTCTGTATATTTACTTTTATTTTCTTGTGACAAAATTTTTGATAATTTGACGTTTTTAGGATTATTTACAGTTCCTATATTACAGTCTTCAACCTCTTCTGGTTGAGGTTGCAGAGTGGATTTAGAAGGGATATCGTCTTTATTGAAGAGTCTTTCCAAAGGGATCAAACCTTTGGGGATTTGGTTATTTTTCAAAACAAACATCCGGTGGTTAGCAATTTTTTCATGGAACTCCTTTACGTCTTCACCTTCTTCCATGATCCAAAAAGGATCGTTTTGATTTTCCTGGTCATAATAAGTTTCTGAAAACTCATCTACAGATTCAAGGAATTTTCGGAGTTGTTCATCATCTTCGAAAACCTGCCAATGTTTTACATTATCAGGTATGGAAGGTCGATGTCTCATTTGAATATGATATTTCAAATTAAAAGACGTTGGGGGGTCAAATGTTGAAGCGGCTTTAGCTAAGGCATTGGCCTGTTGGTTTTCAGTTCTAGGTACAAAATGGAAATTTACAGAAGTGAAGAAATTTTCAACTAAATCCTAGACACAGTTCCTGTAAGTTCTTAACCTGGGATGTTTTGCTTGGTATTGCTGGTTTACCTGTCTTATGATTAATTCGGCATCCCCAAATACTTCAATGTTTTTAATCTTCATTTTCCGTGTAGCTTCTAAACCAAGTACAAGGGCCTCATATTCGCAAACATTATTAGTACAATCAATAAACCACTGGAGTCTGTAAGAAAAAGGTATTATAAATTGATCGTTAGGAGCGATAAGGAGTACCCCGGCTCCAGCTCCGAGATAACAAGAAGCTCCATCAAAAAACATCTTCCAAATCCCAGTACTATACACATTTTCTTTTATATCATTTTTTTGCACTTTTTCTTCAATATCTTTATTATCTACATCTGTATCAAAGTCATCATCTAACGATAAAATACAATTTCCTAAATCCTGGTCTGCTATATACACTGGGTGATTTGTAGGGTTTTTAGGATCACTCACAGTAAATTCCATCCGAGTTTCCCTATATAAGCGAGTGAATTGTCCTCCAAAAACAGGGATCGTTGTGTACGTCATATCTAATTGGATGGATCCTTCGAGTTTGGCACCCCAAGATCTGGATAGCAGCATCCCATATTTTGGTGGGATATCTACCACTACCACATCCATAAGAATGCTTTTAGAGGGTATCTGAGCTAAGTTAACCACTAGGTCTTTGATCATTCCTATGCATTTAATCCTCCTAGAATCAAAAGAGTACAAATCGCCATATGGTCTAGTGACTTCAAGACCCAACTTGTCCATTTTCAAGACCCAACTTGTCCATTATGGCTTTGGGCATTACATTATGTGAAGCTCCAGAATCTAACATACAATTGGGCAGAAGGTGATCAAAAATAGTGAGCGTGATATAAAAGGGAGCTACAGTGTCTTTGGGACCTTCTACATGCGGACCGAAAGATATGATAGGTCTATCATCTTCTAAGTTAATAGATTCCGCTTGACTCTCTTTTTCAGAAAAATTTATCATTTTTGCTATTTGTTTCCGATAAATCGGATTCTTGGCTAATTCTACAAGTGGGATAGGAATTTTAATTTTGTTTATTTCATTTTCTAAGTTAAAATTACCTATGGCTTTTTCATTTTCAATCTGTGGGGCTTCCATAATCTTTTTCTCGGTTTTTTGTTGTGGTGCGACTTTCTTTTCTTTTACAGGTTCTTGAATATTTACAGGTTCATCTGTTTTATTTCTGTTTGCAGACTGCTTGTCTGCAACTTTAGGATTTTCTTCATTTGTATCATTTCTAGGCAAAACCTTTTTCACTGGAGCATTAGGAAGATTTTTACTTCTAGACCTTAGGTTATATCTTCCCTGCAAATCAGCGATGATGTCATCTGCAACAGTCTGATATGCGTGATCATCAGTTGCATTAATGGTAGCTAGATCTTCTGATTTATTTTCTTTCATTAACGATGCCTCATAATCTTGTCTAGACACATAAGGATATCTGTTATCGTCACCAAGGAAATCAATATCTTCATCTAGCTGTTCAAATCCACCAAAGTCCTCTTCTCCAATATAATCTTCGGTTTTAAAAGGAGCTTGAACTTTCTGATCTTCATTTTTTATTGTTTTGTGTTGTCCTTGTGGCTCAGGGTTTTTTCGGAAATCCTTTCTGGGAAAATTATCCCTTCTAGGTTTCTCTAATTCCATTTTAGAAATTTTATTGGAGAGTTATTGGATGACCCTTGCCATCTCATCTATTCTATCTCCAGTAGATTTCCCTGACCGTGAAGGTCCAACTTGTTCTTTAAATTTTTTTTTATCTTTGTTTGTATTTTCTATCTTTTCCTTTAACTTTCCAGATGCCATCATATTAGATTCGATTTCTACGGCATCATCTTGCATCTTTGGAAGATCTACTGACCGTCTCTCCCTCAACAATAAAGCAAAATCAGGATCGAAAGCTCCAGCAAAAGTTACTTTCGCTGCGGGTTGTGAAGGTTTTACTTCGGCTGGAATTTTGTTATATAGTTTGTTAAATCTTTGTATAAACTCCAATATTGATTCAGAACCTTTCTTTTTCAGAGCTCCGAATTCTATTAGATAGTAGAGGTGATCTTTTCTCTCACCCCACTGTCTGATAAACGCGTTCTCAAGCTCTTGATAGGATGCTAATGATCCAGTGGGTAAAGACCTAAACCAAGTTCTTACCTGTCCTTCGAAAGTTTGAACCAGCAATCTGGAATAAACATCTTCGTGTTCGATTCCAAGAATGTCCGCAAACTGGTCGAAAAAATTAATATGTTCTTGTGCGGTTAGATCACCTTCCCCCGTAAATTTAGGGAGGCTTTTCATGTAGTTTTCGGGTAGATCATGGAGAACAGCAGGAAGTGCTAAGGGAGCATACCTAGCGGCTACTTTAGCAAAAATCACAGGAGGAGGTACTTGATTTCCGCCACCTCCTCCACCTCCTCCACCTCCTCCAACATTTTGTTCCGCCATGGTTAAATTTAGACTTGAATTTGGGACAGAATTTGGAGAAGACTCTTGGAAGATAGGGGATGAAACTTCTGGAAAGGAAAAGGAGTCAAATGAAGGTGGTAAAGAAAGTGATCATTCAAAATATTCAAAAGAGTTAGACTTTGTAAAATTACACTGATCAATATCTAAAATTGATAAAAGGTTTTGTTTAAATGATTTTCTAGATTTTAAGATTTTCTCCGGATTTGAGACTGGCGAGGTCTGTTTAAAATCCGGATTTCTTCTGGTATTTTTTTGGCTGCTAGCAAGTTTATTGTCTAAGTGGAGTCTCGAAGTGAAAGATGATTAGCCTTATAAGGTTTTTTGCTCTTGTTCACTATCAAGGACAGAAATCGTCAATGTCGTTCTACCCAGGGAATTAATTCGTTACTTCGTTCCCCGGCAACGGCGCCAAAAAGATGTTGTTCCAGAGTTTGTGTTGTTGTTCCAGAGTTTGTGTTTTAAGGCTGTAAAACACACCGTCTAGGCATCCAAAAAATGATAATACTTTTAAAACAATGAAACAAAGAAAACTAGATCAGAGTCGGTTTCTCAACTGTCTCTGTCTTTCTTCCCTTTGTTCCTGGATAGTTATGTCGCGTTCAATCACTGCCCACGATCTTTCTAACTCGGTTCTACTTGTTGCAGTTTGTAAGATAGTGTTGAATAGGTTCAATGCAATGCTGGTTTGATCTTGTAAACCGGGTTCTACGTTTGGTTGCCTTCCGTTTGGGACTGTCATAGGTGATTGATTATTTTTATATTTTTATAAAAGGTTTTTATAGATTTGTTACTTCAGACATTCTGGTAAGATATTGATAAAACAAATTAAAAAAAACTTAAAACAGAAAATAAAGACACAAGTAAGGCCGTTTCCTGGTTCAGTGACAATTATGAGATTGTAAACAATAAAACATAACACAGAGAAATATAAGGCTTTAATCTGGAAATAATCTTATATTTCTATTACGATAAAGGAAGGAACACGGGTTTTCTAACAAAAGAGAACATTAAGGAACAGAAGGTTACAGGTCTTAAAATTATTGAAATAATTCTAGAGGAAAAACTGTAACACATTCAACATCCAAACCAATCTGACACTATAAACGATAATTGCATATAATTCCAAATTGATTCACTTGCTAGAAATGTACATTAAGAAGAAGATTCAACAAATGACATTAGAGAAGGATAGAAACATAGTCACTGAATGATAAGATCCAAAATCTTGTTGTGAATGATATTCTGATAAACTTTAAAGCTGGTTGTACAAAAATGGTCTTGTTCCCAAAATTTCTGAAGCCCTATTTCAGCCTCACGAAATCATATTTATACATTTCTGTCCAAAATTTCCGTTGGCAACTAACCAACTTCCTAATCTCTCGGTTGCAATAGACTAATGTCAACCATTCATGATTATTACAAAATACTAAAAATAGAAATATTTTCAAAGTTTTAACTCTGGGGAGGAAAACTTTCTTTGTCTGCTTCAGTTGCTCGAATATGTCTTTCTAAAAAATTCACCAAAGCTTTAGGAACCTCAGGTACCTCGTTTGCTTCAAGGGAGAATTCAAAGTTTTAACTCCGGGGAGGAAAAATTTCTTTGTCTGCTTCAGTTGCTTGAATATGTCTTTCTAAAAAATTCACCAAAGATTTAGGAACCTCAGGTACCTCGTTTGCTTCAAGGGAGAAAAAGCTTCTTTGTAATCCTGGTAATTGATTTGCAATTGCCTTCTCTATAGACTTGATTTTCTCCAATCTCGAACTGGGACCGATCATCCACTTCTCGATTTATGAAATGTTTACTGTTTTGACATTTGAGATCTCCATTTTCTTTTCTTCAAGTTCCTCTCCTATCTTCAGCTGATGATAATTGATGTTGATTTCTCCTAATGGCTTAGACAAGCCATTGGTTTTGTCCTGTATTGAATCTTTTTCGATAGAACCAAAGATTCTTTGACAATTTTTAATAGCTTCTTCAGTTATTCCTTTATATCCTTTCATCTTTGTTTCCCATACTTTTAACATCACATCTCCTTTCAACCGTTCTGGAATAGACAACTTTTGTGACTGTCCAATTTCTTCCTTCTGTAAAGCAGTGAGTATCCTTTGGAAAGAATCCCTTACAGCTTTAGCTTCCGTCTCTTTCAATACGGCCACGTCCAAGGACTTCTTAGATTCATGAAAATAATTCTGGATGGTTTCCAGATCACAAAATACCCTTTGTTGTTCCTGCTGGATATCAGCATATATTTCAACTGCCTTAGTCTTGAATTGATCTATTCCAATCACTTGGTTAGTGATTGAAATGATCTTGTCTTGCAGTAATTTATTTTCGGTGCCTAATGCCTGCACTTGTTCTTGGGTAGTTTGGATCATATGCTTTGCTTCGGTTAAATTTTCATTTAACTTTTGAATCTCCTGTATATCTTTGAGCTTGTCTTGTTCAAGGCCCTTTTTTATTCCCCATCCAATCATCTTTTCATTTTCTTTCAAATTGCCCTGTAACCGTGTGATTTCTTGATTTTTCTGCTCTATTGTATTGATCAAATTTTCTACAGAGTACATATTGGCCGATGCTATGGCCCCCATAGACCCTACTAACTCTGTAGCGAATGCACTATCTTGTAGTTTTTTCCCATCAATAATGATTTTGTGTTTTTTGACTGTCTTTTCACCTACATGATGTAACTCCTGCTTCAACACAACTCTGCATTTCTTGTTGAAAAAATAATCTGATGCAGGCAATTCATCTTTGCTAATTGGTTCCAAATCGCTCACGTACAGAGCTCCTTCGTGAGGATTCCCAAAATTTGCCTGAAGCAGGGTTAATGTTGTAATTGGACTGCCCAATGCCTTTGAAGCTATACCCCCGACGGTTTCTGGAATGTCATCGAGGTCTATTGGGCTTGTCTGTATTCCTTTTCCCTTTTCGGTGTGTGCTTCTTTGCCCTGAGAGTCCTTTGTATTTTGAGGAGGTGCCTCAAAATCTTTTGATTTACCTTTACCACTTGCATCATGCTGAATGATGGTCTCAAAACCAGGAGGAATGGTTTCTGACTCATGTTCTGATGTTGATACTTCTCCCTGCAAAATCTTAGGTAAACATTGTCTTCTGTTCCTTTGGAAAGATGCAAACCCCACCTGTGCTTCAGGTGACAAGGTCTGCACTCTTCTATGAACTTCATCGTATGACTCAACATTTCTGAAAACATCATCAAAAAATGACTCCTCGTGTTCATATGCTTTTAGCCCACATTGTGCAACATGCTTATTAATAATTTGATATGGATCATGTTTCCTGTGTTCTATATCCACTAGTTTTATTTCACTCAGTGATTCTGCTTCGGCCTTAGAATGACCAAAGTTTAATAAAGCAAATTTTCCTAGATAGATAGGAAAATACGGCCATGATTTCTTCTGTTGGGCTTTTAATTCAATTCCGATACCGCCATTTACTAACTGATGTGCCACTTCTCTGCAAATTAACCTATCTGGAAGTATTTTTGGGAGTGCATGTGGTGGGATAGCACATCCGTAAACCCTAACATATGAGAAATGTTCTTCGATGAACCAATCAACAACTGTCTTAAGATTTTCTAATATGGTATGTGAAATCCGAGGAGGTTCACATCCAAAGAATATCTTGTGCAATGGAATAATCACAAAATGACATATCTCATAAAAATTATTTTTAGCATGGTCTTCCCACAGAGTCGAATGGTATATATGAACAGGTTTTGTGAAAGAAGGATTCCAGCTCCAGCTCATCAAAGGGAAAGGAGTTCTAAAACAGATAGCATCCATTATATAAGCTGACATGTAAAAGGCCAGAGGCTGCCCCTTTTCCCTAGCTGTCTTGTAGTTTGTAACCTCTGTGGTGATGTTGTCTGACAAAATCTTGTGCCAATTGAAACTATGCCCCTCTGAAACCTCTTCTAGGAGGGGTGTCCATTCTGCACTAAAGTGATTTGAGTCCTTTTTCCAATATATTCTGCATAACATCATTACTAAATACCTCATATAATCATTCAGTGAAGCAGTAGCATATATCCCCTGTGCATCGGCCCTAAATTTGTTTTTATCTCTGACCCACTCTTTTATCATATCCGGGTATGACTGGCCTCATTCATAGCATTCTTTTTGTTGAAATGCAGCTAAAAACTATGAATTTAAAGTATGCTTATGATTGGGAGATAACTTATACATTACTTGGATATGTTCGGGTCTGAATGAGCCGGTGACCTCTCCTTGCTCGTTCAGTATGCTCCTCGTTGGAACGTCTACTTTATCCAGTGCCTAGATAACCATATCCGTATATGAAACCAGTCTCGGGCGTGCAACAGCTTTATGAAGACTAGTGTTAGCGATATTTTGGAGATAGTTTTCCTCATCATCATCCGAATATGAGAGTTCACCTTCCATTTTATCTGCAATCGTAGCCCATGATTTGATATTGTGTATTACTCCAGCTGCAGTAGTATCTGAGATGATATTGCCTTCTGGTTGTTCTTCGCCTTTATTTGAAGCTTTTTTGGGCGCCATAACTATATGTTCACCAGCTTCGTGTTTAGTATCCGAGTGGCGAGATTCCGAAGCGAACAAGAATGCCAATGATGCAGCAGCTCAAAGAAGAGGATACACTCTGTGTTTTCTTGGGTTTCTGTAGCAGAGAAGAGTTTAACTTCAGAATAATGTAAATGTTTCAAAACATTTTTTCAAATATATGATAATATCTTCGAGATCTGTTCATCTATTATGAAATAAATGCAAAGATATTCCCAATAAATGCTTTTAATGCTCGTACCTGAGATTTTCCAATATTTTCGAATATATAAAAGACACCTGCTGTATACATGTCATTTATTAAAAGTTTGAAAATGCTTTCATCGGGGTTTTGGGAATTTCGATGTCAATAAAATGAGTCATCATAAAACCCCGATCGCCGAAATTGCGATTTATTAATTAAGTTAATCATTTCATTATCTTAATTAATCCCGATTATCTTTTCGAAGTTTCACTAATCAAGAGTTCGGAAATCGGGAATTCGGGGGTCGGGAGATCGGGACATTTGACGATGTGAAAATTTCTATTCGCAGATTCGCGAATGGCGATTTCCATATATAATTAGTTATTCTTAATCATACTTAACAGTAATTAGATTACTGTCAAACCTCACTTAAGAATTAATTACGATCGGGGATCGGGAAATCGAAGAAAACGATGTTAAGTTTATTTTTTCTTTCAAAACCGTGAAACGCGATTTCCCGATATGATTAGTTTAAAGTTGAAACTCATTTTTTAAATGAGAGTTAAGTAATAGATGAATTAATCACGTATTAGCGTATCGGGAAATCGGGGGTCGGGGTTTCGTTGTTTGATATACATTGAGTTTGTTATTACAAAATAGCGAATTCCGATATGGTTTTAAATTTCTTAAGTTTTATCATTATGGTTCATTTAGAATATTATTCGAAAAAGTATTTGGAGCATACATTAATTTAAGTTTCAACCATTCTTTTTCCAAGGATAAACCACAAGGGCATTTCGAATTCATTAGAGATGAAAAGTTTTGTTTTCTAAATATTTTAATAATGCAAAGACTCCAGGATACCAAAAATTTTGTTCTTAAGGTAAAAAAATTAAGTTTTGTTTCAACATGTATCATTCATCTAATGACTCCATGAAGGAAGAATCTATTGGAAACTCCACTGATACAAGATTTCAAAGGCCATGGAAGCCATTTTGGCTCGTAGGTTTTCTCCATTTGATTTCTCCGATATTCATGGTTTTCCAAATGTTTTGTCTACTATGCATGAATGGGGAGACTACCTGCTGATTTTCAGAGGAGATGATCATGATCATCCTATACAACACTTGATTGATTTTCATAAATACATGGACTAGATTGATATTCATCATGAAGATGTATTGCTGAAAATGTTTATGTACTCCTTGGAAGGAGAGGTGAGACAATGGTATCGATCTCTTCATGTTTCCAGTATTTCATCATTAAAGGATTTTCATGATGCTTTTTATTCATATTACATGAAATTTTATCTGGATGAGAGTCTTTTTGAGCATTGATGTGAGGGATATGCATTATATACTCAATATGCGTACAATAATTGATCCTTCTGGTAGTGCAAATTAAAAGGTATGATTATGTTCAGGAAGAGAAAGAAGAGTTATTATCAGTTCTATGTTCTTCTTATTCTGATTTACAATAGGAGGATTTTAGTAATGAAATTCATGCATATATATGTTAGGCTTATGAATCTCATGATGAATTTTACACTTGTCAACAAGTTTCTGATAAATCTTATCTGAATGTTCATCCTTATGAAGAATGTGTTGTTGAGAGTCTTTGTGAAAATCATTTGTTGTCTGAAAAAACTCTTGTTGAAGACCATATTGTTGATGAGGAAGAACAACAAGTAGATGTAGAAACATCTGATACTTTTTCATATGTGTCTAATGGTCAAAATTCTAATAACAATCAGGGAACGTATTTATATTCATTCTTTCAACATGATCATGAAACAAATGTCTCTCAATTTCAAATTTCAATTTTTTTTTCAAATCAACCTACATACGATGAATATGATGATGATATTGAAGTACTAGATCTAGATGTCTATGATGTAGTAGTATTTGACCAGCAATTGCATGAAGGCATTGATTCCACCATCCATGAGGAACCAGATCCTGTATATGACAGCTATGTATCAGAAGGTAGCAAGGAAAATGAAGACGAGCCTCTTGATTTTCATGATAATATTATTGTTTTGAATGTTGTTGTTCAAAGAACTTATGAGGAGATTCAAAATGACCATGTTGCTTTTGATTGTGATAAAACAAATGATCTTCAAAAGGATTATGGAGCAAAACTTTCAGAACAACAGTTTTGATCATGGCATCGGTTGGAGTTATGTCGTGATTTTCATGACCCAGTGGCTATTTACATAGAGTCAATATTTCCACAAGTTCAAAACGTGGAAGCATTTGGGATGAAAGTGGAATGCAACAATAAGTATAAATTTCATATTACATGTTTGCTGAAATTTTTTATGTTTTCTTGCATTTCTTCATTAAGCTACCAAAAAGAAGACCATTTTCTCAGTAAAATGATTACATGGCTGCATTGAAAATTCACCTACACATGATCAACATGATGCCAATAGGTTAGGAGAGTAGTATGATTGAATAATATTGCATTTGAGAAGTTTGTTTTCAGTTTATTGGTATGATCAGTAATAAAGACTCCATATTCCCAATGGAAAGGCTACTTGAAGTTTTCTGGTTATTATTTTGAGTTTGCAAATAAAGGCTCGACATGGAAGTGTTCTCATTGAAGGTTGATAATGATCAAAGGAGATAAAGGCAAAAGTCTGTAAGTTCTTAAAGTTTCCTCATGAAGCTTTATCCCCAGAAGCAACCAATGTTAGTTCTTGATCTTGTAACTGACTGATGAGAAATACCTTCACCTAGCCTATCCTTTCTTTCTTTCATTATACCCTGTTTTTGTTTTGATATGATTTTAAAGACTTGAATTAGCCTATGATTACATGTTTTTGCATGTATTTTGTTTGAAAAGATTAAAGATATATAAGTGGTTAATTTGTCCATAGTCCTAAATCATTTTCCTTCTTTTTAAATTTGAATTTAAATCAAAGGAAAATGTGCTACAAGAATAACACTATTCTTGTAGCGCCTGTGTAATCATGAATTTGCATGTGCCAACTTCGTGGGTACGTGACACATTCTTCCCGATATTCTTTCCTAACAACCCACCATCACTTATGATTCACATAAGATCATGGATGTGATGTTGTATTCATTCCAAAGATCGGGTTATGCACCTTCATCATTCCTTTTGTAGGTTTACATAATATGATTAAATTATACTGACAGATCAACTCCAACCCTATATCAAATTGTCCTTTGGTCTATGTTATATCTGGAGGAATTGGAAATTTTTACTAAGCTCCATTTTTAATGGATTTAAAGATGTGATTGCAAACAAATACCTTGCTCATAATAGAAGCATTGAAAAATATTAACCCCATAAATTAAAAGTGAGCTTGATCAGCCTTATTTTCAGTTAGTCTGCTTGAGCAACCATTTAAATGTAGTGATCATGTGGTGCTAAGCACATATGATGGACGTATAGTTGTTGCAAGTGGAGCCATTACAAAAATTACAGATTCCTCTGTGACTCTTTATTTATCCCATCAACTAATACTGCCACGGAGTAAACAACATGAATTGATCAGGCAGGTTTAGTTCATGAATCTCCAACAAAAGACTTCTTAGAACAAGAAGCGAGAATTTCGATGAAGACATATATTGAAAGCATATATGTTACAGGAGGTAATGAGACTGAAGCATATGCAAAGTTAATGGTTGTTGTTCCAACAATATTGATTGGATTACGAATTTCAAGGAAAAATTAATATCTACATTGCCAATTGTCGATGTTGGTACCAAGGATGGAGAGAAACAATTATTAATTTCTTAGATGGTTTGATTCCCCTGGAAATATATTAGAGGATTTGATGATGTCATTGGAGTACATAAGTCCTTATGCTCAAGAGACTATTTTTTCCTTCTACATCATATCTTCTACCTCCTTCTCCCATTCAAACAAGAGTACAGACACACATGGTTGTTAAAAGTATGGATGCGATTGTTGCAGCAAGATAAAGAAAAAAGAAAACACAAAGAAAATATCAAAAGAAGAAAGATAGAAATCAAATACAAGCAATACTCTGTTTTTTTTTTTTTAGTCTTTATCTTCAAGAGAATTTTATGAAACCATGGAGATGAATTATTTTAAACCAAAAGAGGTTTTTGTTGGTAATGAACCCCTTCACAAAAAATCTCTCGTTTTTTACACAACTATCACAGTTTAAGAGGTTCAAATATATCTTTGAGGCTTATTTTTCATATATTTCACAATAAATGATTTATTGTTTTAGTGACCAATTTCTGGCGAGCTTTGAAAACAGTTGGAGATGAATTTTTGGAAACCAAAATACGATTTTGTTGGGAATGGGCCCCTTCACAAAAAAATATCTCAGTTTTTACACAACTATCACATTTTGGGAGATACAAAGAGATTTTTGGACCCTATTTTTCAGGAATTTGCCATATTTATTTTCCTAAAAAATCTCATGGACAACAATTGATAATCCACCTCATGAATTTGCCTTGGAGATCAAATCTAATATCCTCCTTGATTATTTGAAACATAAACTAAATATAGATGAGGAGTTTTTTAGATCCATTTCTTTTGGATCTTAATAATTATGTATTATTTCTATATAAACTCTGCAGAAGGAGAAGTTAGGCGTGGATTGGTTGGGAACCATTAGCCAGTTTTGTGAAGACATTGTAAAGAAAATAACTATTTCATCTTGATACTAAATGGAAAATGCTTTTGGATGGTTAGATTTCTATTCTTGTCTATATTTCTATCTTTTTCTTACTTGAATGTATGTATGATCTTGTGCTAAGCATTTGATTATTTTCTGTTTGTGAGTAAGTCAGTGGAAATTTTGTTGTTTTCTTGTTCATAATCAGAATTGTTTTTCAAGTACTTGTCTCTTTTCTCTTGAATGACATTCAGGATTAAAGAGTTTCATATGTGAGTGGACAAATTGAAATATTACATACTTCTTTATCTTTCATATTCTTTTTCCATCTGAATATCGAATTGACTACCATTTACTAAGTCAGTGAGATATGGATTTGTTTTTTCTTTTGTGAATTGATATCATACATTGTCATTGCCCAACCTTCAGACTAGTTAAAAAACCAATTTAAATATTTATCCATAAAACCATTGCAATAACTTGATGATTCCCTAACTTTCCCTCTCACAGTCAAGTGCAACTTTATGGAATAAAAACTCCCTAGTGGAGTCGCCAATTTAAAACCAATTTAAATATTTATCCATAAAACCATTGCAATAACTTGATGATTCCCTAACTTTCCCTCTCACAGTCAAGTGCAACTTTATGGAATAAAAACTCCCTAGTGGAGTTGCCAATTTGTTTTACGGAAATATTCCCCTGTGGATAGGTGAAATTTCCCTTGGATTACAGACCCCTCTACCAAGACATAAAATTGCATTAGGACACTACCATTCCTATAGATTCATTTTATCCATCGAAAACGAGAGAAGGAGGGGAAGTATGATTTACCTCATTTATGACATTTGTCCAAGATTCTCCCATTCGTGAGCTCCAAACAATACCTGCAATGGACAACAAGAAAAAAACGATTATCTCCTACTCTAATGGATTAGATAAAATCAATTGATCTATAAAGATTAAGACAAGCATAGAAAATAAAATGTAAACACATAATTGAAGGAAATAGGCCAAGTATATTAATGATAACTTCAAAAGAAAACTTACAAACTTCAGATGATGTTGCAGTAGCCTCTCCAATTCCTCCTTATCCAACCCTTGCTCGAAAGATCCACAATCAAAATAACAATGCTTTGTTGATTTTCTCCTCCTTGTTTACCATGGGAATGCCTCCATTTATAGGCTTTGAGAGGCTCAAATTCCTTGGGTATATTTGGAATTAATTGAGGATATGTCTTCAAGAATTGTGATATCTTCCTTAGATGCGTCCCTAGAGTTAGATTCGATCCAAGCCAACTCGATCCATCCATAGTTGTCTTTATAAGAAAATGGGATTTCTTCCAAGAGTTTCTCAAACAACTCAGTGCTCCCTTATAATGGGAAATAGAGAGCTACAAAACTCCCCCTAAGATGTAAAAGGAGCACTAACACTCCTTGTGTATGAGCAGGGGAGCGTTGATATTCCCAAAAGTTGCTAAGATGAGTGATTCCCATAGAAAAACATTTTTTATGACTGTCATATGATGTGGCTTATTATTCCAACATGTTTTAGGGTTTGTAGCAAGTGTTTTCATGTGTCGTTCGTGATGCGACACTCACCAAAATAGAATGTGAAACTTACGACACTTGCGACAAAAATGTGACACTTACGACAATGAGAATGTGACACTGTCGAAGTGAGGAATTTTGATATGTAACAAGATGAAAACCTTGTAAGATCATTTCCATGTGTATGCCTACTACAAATTATTCCCATACATAAGAAAAACCTTTGAAAAAATCTACAAAATTTGATAAAAACTAGACCTTTCCCTCCTGGTTTCCAAAAACATTGTAAGAAGCCTATTATTACCCACAAATATTAGGTTTCAAAATATTCCACGACTAGTGCTTGTATTGTTCCTATTATCATATCACTTTCATTTTTTTATTATGAAAATAAAGTAATTCAGCCTGAACGCATCCCAAATAGTCTCTCAATGTAGTTTAGAAGCTCAAAAAACCACAGACAATATGTGTTATTACCCTAATTCTACTCACCTATGACATTTAGGTGGTCATACTTAGAAGCATAAAACTCCACATATAAATCACATAATGAAACCAATTGCATGATCTATAGGCTATTTATACACCATCAAGAAAATTCAAACCCTCTAATGACCATTTTTTAGGATTGCACTAGATATCCCTCAATACTTGCACCAAACATACCTAAAAATATTTGATAGTTACGCAACCCATGTGGATCTATAAATTCAACGTTTCTACAAATCATAAATTCCCAAGGACACCTTGAAGTGGTGGATTGGTTACATAAAATATTGTCTGCATCTTGCATATGATAATTATCACTTGGTCCTTTTGCCTTCCTTTGGGTTTAATCAAGAACATGGGTGTCGATGACTAAAAGAGGAGCATTCATGTGGGAACTAGTTTTGATGAGTTTCAGTTTGGCTTATAAACATAAGCCATGTTTAATAATTTAGAAAAGGAATTCAGAGTAAGGTTATCATGGAGAAATAGACCTAACGAGTGTGGAGAATATTGCTTCCACTCAATTATTTCTTGTTTTTCTTTCCCTCTTGCTATGCATTTTCACTCCAAAGTGACCACTCACAAGGGGAAATGCTACCCAAATTCTATCATAGATTGATATTGAGCCTTATCAGAGGTTGAACGGACCCTCCCCCAGAGAATACTAGAGATCACATGCTATGATCTCTCTCCCTAGGTGATATATGTAGTTTTATTTGCTTTTCCTTTGGAATAAATTAGTTTCTACTCTATCCCCCCAAAAATGTTGTTTGTATGCTATTTGGATCATTGAATCACTTCTTTAATTTATTTAGTTATCATGCATGCTATAGGATACTATAGTTGATTATATTGTTGTCTATATGCCTTCATTCTCCATTCCTAGCTTTAACAACTGACTAGGAGAGGGATGTTTTACTCTCATGCATGAAAACCCCAATAGAAGAACGACAACTCCATTAGGTATTTTGACCCATTAATCCAATTATTAGTTGTTTTTAAGCTTAATTTATAATATTTGGTAGTATGCAAGTTCAATTTTTCTTCTTTTTTTTGCCTTAGCAATCAATGAGAAAGGCCCTAGGTTTCAAATTTTTTATTTTTTTAAATTCCTAGATTTCTGCAACATTATGGCCTTTTCCACATTGTTTTCACCTATTTTTCATCAATTATGGTTTCTTTTGCAAGATTTACCATTAAATCCCACATGACAAAGTCACACTACCAATACACTATCGAGTAACACTAACTGGGATGCTAGAAATTCTATTACACACGTGACTCTAAGAGTCACGCCACTACCAAAATTGAAAGCTACATGATCCCTTCAAAATGTAGTTTTAAATGAGCATATAAATTTTTTGTGATGTTTTATATGATGAGAAATAAAGAGTCACACTAAACCAACTAGGAAAGAGAAGACATATTTAAACAAGAAATAAATGAAAATGACACACGACACACATAGATTTTACCCTGGAAACCCAAAAATGGGAAACCAACATTCCTTGAGAATATTTCTCCTTGTTGTCTTATTCATTAAATGAATAAATATTTACATGAATAACCTTGGTCTACACCTAAGACACAATAACCATAATACTCTCTTCCTTTACACAAGAACAACCTTGCAACCAATTCAACTTACATCTACATGACCAACACCATCTTCTTAAAGGATTCATCAATCTAATACAATTACAACAGACCTTATTTAATGGATTTACAACATGAAAAAACCTAAATCATGGTGCCCGAAAATGGTTACATATCCACGTAGATGATTGGCTAAAAATATCGTGAATCTCGGGATTGTGTTACAGTCGACTTTGGTTGGTTTACCAGTAGACTTCTTCATCGACCTCTAGTTGATATCCAATTGGATACCACTTGACCTATTTTAGGATGACACTTCGACTTCTCATCAATCACTTCAACTTCGAATTCCCATTTGATCACTCCAACCTAAAATTAACCATCGAATCGACTTAACTCGTCGATCGAATTATCACCTAGTCGATCCACCTCGACTAGACATCATGATGACTATCCTATTATTGCAAAGAATATAACAACTAAACATTCTCCCACATTTTCTCTTCTTTGTTGATACAAAGAACATGAACATTTGTTCATTGACCTAGGGCACCAATGTCCATTTCCTCTGTACACCAAGATAACTTCACAACACTCACGTACTTGGTCAAAGAGTTTTCTATGTTTTCCAAAGTGTCTACCTTCTCTATCAACACCTTCTTTATTTCTACCATGTCTCTCACGAAATGGTATTGTAAATCAATATGCTTCGTCTTGGAATGGTACGTCGGGTTCTCTGCTAGAACTATTGCACTTTTACTGTCACAATTTATCTTCATAGCTCTCTACTCAAACCCGATCCTTGAACATAGTCAATGCAACCATATTGCTTGTTCTATTCCATGAGTGGCTTCCTTGTATTCATATTCTATTGTCGAAAAGGGTAGCATATACCATAATATTTTGTTCCAAACAAATACATGAACACTCTCTTGATAATAGTCTAGTGTTCTTTCCCAGGTGTCGACATGTATCTTTTCAATACTCCCATAGCATGATAAATGTTTGGTTGAGTGCATACCATTGCATACATCATACGACCAACAACACTAGGATAGGGAACATGTGCCATGTCCTCTATTTATTCTTTTGTCTTTGGACATTGTTCAACAAAGAGTTTTTCTCCCACAAGAATTGGTACCTTGACCGGTTTGCAATCCTACATGTGGAAACACTTCAAAATTGTTTCAATATGCTTCCTTTGATTCAACCATAGCTATATAAATGAAAAATCTCTCTTGATATCTAGTCCTAGAATGAAGTCCGCTGCATCGATATCCTTCATGTCGAACTTGGAGGACAACTCCTTCTTCACCTCCTTTATAACGTCCATGTTGTTTTCGACCAATAACATGTCGTTGACATATGAAGCTACATATATGAAATTTCCACCTTCTTCCTTATAATATACATAGTGATCAACCTTTCTTCTCAAAAATCCCAAACTAAGTATGTATGTGTCAAACTTTTGTTATCACATCCTTGGTGATTTCTTTAAACCATAAAGGGATTTTTTCAATTTGCACAGTAGCTCTTTCTTTCCCTTTACTGAAAATCCTTCAAGTTTTTTCATGTATTATTATAGGTCCCCATGTAGGAATAATGTCTTCACATCCATTTTCTCTATCTCAAGAGAAAATTCTGCAGCGAGAGACATTAGTACTCGAATGGAAGTTAATTTTGTAATAGGGGCATATAACACAATTGCATAATGAAAATCGGACAGACTATACCTTTTATCCAGTTTTCTTACTCATCCAAACCTCCTTACAACTGGAGTCAGATATTCCACCTCTTCATCTAATTCAATCGAATCATTTGAATCATCTTATTCATTCCTTAGTTAAAACACCAACTTCTTTGGTAAATTTCTGTTTGAACCTCTCTAGATTCAGAACTTCCATTGATTTTCCTGAAGAACAAATCTATACTATACATTGTTTTTCTCAACATCATATCCCAAAGATTATATCCTTTCATTCCATCCTTGTAGCCGATGAAGATACACTTTATTTCCTTTTTGTCTAGATTATTCCTCTTTTCTTTGAGAACATGCACAAATGCTTCACAGCCAAATACTTGGAGATGTGACAACAAAGGCTTCTTATCAAACCATACCTCATGTGGAGTGGAGTCAAATAGTGATGATGAAGCAAACCTATTTACCAAATATTTTGCAGTATCGAATACCTCTACCATAATTCTTGTGTGAGCCTAATACCATTGAACATGCATCTTGCCTTGTCCATAAATGTCCCATTCATTCTCTCAATGAATCCATTTTGTTGTAGTGTATATGGGGTGGTATTTTGGCATTTTATGCCACACTGCTTGGAAAATGGATCAAAATACTTTTGACAAAATTCACCACCATTGTTAGTACTCATCACCTTGATCTTCTTATCTATCTGGTTTTCCACAAGAGATTTAAACACTTTGAATTTATCAAAACCTATGATTTCTTCCTCAGGAAATATATCCATGTCTTCTTGGAAAAATCATCTATGAAGGAAACATAATATAGGGATCCACCAAGTGAAGAGATTGGTACATTCCAAAACACACCACTATGTATTAATTCCATAATCATTTTTCCCTTGTCACTCTATATGGGAACCTAACTTGATTTTATTTTCCATATATGAGGTGTTCACACAAATTGACTTCCAATTAAAAATTAGGAAAACCTTCGACCATACCTTTTTCGTGCATAGCGTAAAGTCCTTTTTCACCAATGTGTCCCATCCTCTGGTGCCATAACATGGTTGGGTCGACTTGACTAAGAAAAATCAAGTTGGTTTGTATTAACTAAGCCCAAGTTAAGTTCATTCGAGTCAAATTTAGGAATAGAAATGTTGTTGCATCCAGTCGAGTTGATGTTCCCTAACAACTTGTATAGGGTTCCAATCCAAACTCCTTTCATTAATACCATTGCACCCCTGGCCATTTTTCATGTATACTTTTGAAATAGAGTGTGCACACATGAATTACTCATTTTGCTGACATATATCATATTTCTTGCCAAACCTAGAATATGAAGCACACTTGTGTTGATGTTTGGGAAGCATCGGAAAGACATTCTACTAGATTCATAATTAATAATATGATTATTCATTATTAAGAAATATTATTAATGTAATAATATATTTATAATATAAAGTATAAATATATATAATTAAGTATAAAGTATATTTATATTATATGTATAATATAATATAAAGTATAAATATATTTATTACCCAAGGGACACTTCTCTTCATGGATGGTCACCATGGTCACCATATGTTCTTTATATATAGAACACTCATCATTGTAATAAGATATTCATTCACATACAATATCTTTCAACATTTCCCAGTCAGGGAATTCTTGTAAGTTCTGAAGATATTTGAATGATGAATTGATTTAGAAGAGTAGAAAAATAATTGTGCACATGTGTGATTGCTTTTCTAGTTTCTGCTGCAAGAAAGAGTTAATAATTACAGTAAAGTAATCTAGATCTGATCTGTTTGCTTAGATTGCTGGTTTTAGATTAATTAACGCTAGGTGTAGTCCAAAAGTTTTCAACCTAGTCATGTTGTTATTTCCTTCATGGTCCAGATCAACATAGATTCCGACATATTGATATATCCAGTATAGTTAGAATCAACTTAATTGGACTCATTAAATTGATTCTGACTTGGATTTGTAGAAAAATGGTCTGGTATTCGTTGAGTTGGTTGAGTCAATGATGGACTTGGTCTAACTCCATTGACTAAGTGTTTGTCAGACACATCAACCTGCTAGTTGGGTACAAACATAAAAACACGTACAAAATTAAAAATAACAGCCAAAAAACTCCAAACTGAGTAAACTCGCTTTACTAAAATTGCCCCTCACCATTCTTACCTCATTTCACTTCATTTGCATTTGTACTATTCTGGGTTGAAGAAAACTATTTCTAGAGTTGCTTACCCCGTCAAAGGTGGATGAGACAAGGGCAAGACCTTCAAGGGTAGCCCTTCAAGAGGGGAGTACAAGAGATGCAGATGCTGATCCAAACGACATTCCCATGGATTTAGCCTACAACAATGGTCTTGATGAGTTGAGTATTTACTTATTCAATTAGAGTTTGATAAGTTTTGCACTTTGGAGGGCATTTACATGATTATATCCTCAATGTTTATGTTTTTTTTTGTTTGAATAAATTGCTTCCTTTGAGTATTAAAATTTAAGATAAACAAAGTATGTGCATACATGGCATTTTATACAAAAAGGCGAGCCATAGATGGAACCACCACAAGCTAGTAGCTCTTGGCGTCTATGAAACAAAGTAACCTATTTCAAAGTATTAATAGCGAAGTCATGGGCCAATTGGCTCACATGGTAGCAATAATAAGCTAAGTGGCTAGGGGAATCATGCTTGTATTAGGTGATGGATTGTCTTTGTGTTTGGGTGTGGTCCCCATCTAGCCTCTACGTTGGTAATGATGGGCTCCGCCCATCATTACCATGTTCTCACTCGGGAGGCTCTGACACCTTATAGACAACCAAGGCAAGTTGTGGGTACTTGTCTCCTTGTGGTGAATGGGAGCATGGCCGGCTATAACGCATTCCTCTTCATTCACGAACAACTTGATCAACATGGTGGCGAGGTCTCGCATTAGACCACTACGATTGGTGAGAACAAACAGGAGGTTCACTGCTCATACTGTAGGAAGTGCCCCCCAAGAAAAATTATAGCGATTGGTGTAGGTGCGCCATGCCCATCTCCACCCTCTAGACTTGTACCGTAATCTGCAAGTGAACATTTGCACATGTCAAAGAGTTTTCATACCAGGTAAATCATTTCGTATGCTCAACTTTCTTGAACAAAGCTTCATTTCTTTCCCAAACTAAAAAAGGGTTTTTGTTCTAATGAGTTGCCATGCTACATTGAACTTGATGGCCCGAGGAAGTTTATCTCCTAAGAAGGCAACCTTTCAAGGGGTGGATATAGGGAGGAATTGGTTACAAAACTTAGATACCCAAATCCCAAGCATAGTTAACTCAATGGCCCAAGGAAGTTTATCTCCTACGAGGGCGACTTTGCAAGGGATGGATATAGCCTTACATGGAGGAATTTGTTACAAAACTTGAATGGCCAAACCTTAGCGGATTTAGCAAACACATGGATCTAAAACAAGTGTTTTGAAGTTTTGTTTCTCCCACAGATCGAGCATTTTGGTTGGGCTACCCTCAAATGCTTGATTCTTTGGCCTAGATGCAATCTCCCAAAAATCATTGCCTAGGTAAGGAGAGCCTTCTTTAGCTCAAGCCTCCACAACGTATTTTGGCTTCTCATCAAGGACAAGCTTTTGACACAACCATTTATATCCATCAACATGCCTATGGTTTTTAAAGGCCTTTGTTCTATCCCGTCTCCACGATCTTCACCAAGCAACATGTAGGCCAAGATCAATCATGAGATTATTAAGTACTAGTTCGCTCTAGAATCAACTTGTCTAGGTTAGGTAGGTCGATCTTGGCCTTTTGATTTGACCATGGATTTGAAATTGTAATTGTACAGGTTATTATATACGAGATTATGGTACAATCCATTATGAGAGACGATGCTAAAGCATAGCTACATATATAAAGAAAGAATGATAAGCAATTGCCCATTTGTACTTACGATGGAAGGGGCCCTCAACTCAACTATATCCCAACCTAAGCATCAAAGGGAATGTTTACTTGGCCTAAGAATCAGAGTGATTGGTCTTGGCTTTTGTCTTACTTACAAAAGGCATTCTAGAAGTTATTGTGGAGGAAAGTTATTTAATGTCATAACTGGCATCCAAGTTGTCGTACTCAGACTCGACAAAAAACTTGATTGTACTAGGGCTCGACAAAACTCGACGACTTGACAAAACACGATTCAAGACTCCACGAAACTTGGTAAATAGAAAAAAATCTCAAAATTTAGTAAATTTTATGCAATTTGAGTCTGAGCCGAATTAGTCGTGTCTTAAGTCTAAGGCTGAGTATTTGGCTCAAAGGTGACTTAGGTAGACTCGTGGGGACTCTCTAGTCTCTTAGTGGCTATTGGAGGCAACTCGATCTATTTAATTTTATTATGCATGTCATGGGTTTATGGGTCAAGTAGGCAAAGAACCAAGCATCCTTAGCCAAAGTTTTACCGTTATGAAGCGACATTGGAGTCTAGTGACCACTAGAGAGAATGTTCATCGAAGGATAGGCTTGTCCTAGGTGTGTCCCCTTTCTAGATAAACTTTAACTTAATAGCCTCCCAAGGCTTCCATATGCTTTTGGTCACAAAGGTGCCTTTTATTTTTACATGGGCTAGAGTAATAATCAAAATTTGGAGGTTAATATCGTTTGAGGAGTTTTTACTAAGAGGGTTCCCAGAAGTGATGCAATTTCTAAGCAAAGCATTCCATACTTTCTTTCTCTCAACAACTTGGAGAATCCATTTAGCACAAAGGGCTTGGGCCTAGGTGTGCATCTTCATTACCCCCACCTATTCCCTAAGGAGGTCACATAGATTCCAATTTGTCTTGAGGAAGCCTCTACCCCCATTAGTGTTTGGATAGAGGTAGTTGTGAAGCATTTTCTCTAGTCTCTAGTATGCATTCATTGATGGAACCTAGCAAGAAGAATAATATACATATGTAGCAGTTAACACTTTGAAGTAGTTCTAGAATTTCGCTGTCAGCATCATGGGTTTGGCAATCCATTCATCAACCGTTTTTTCTAGTCTTTGAATAACAACATCCCAAAGTTCTTTTAGGTAAGCTTGGAAGGCAAGCAAGATCCCCCAAAACTCAAAGATCCGTTTAGGTTGAATCTAGGACTACCTTGGACTACCTAGCCAAATAGGTAACTCATAATGGCTTGATGTGATGTATTGTCCTACTATATCAATTAATTTTTTCAGAATTTTAATTTTATGTATCTTAGAACTTATAGTTTATGTAGCTCAAAATGATTTTGCTTATTTGCACCCTTATATGCAATATAAATTAAAACTTGCATATTTGGTGTCTAATTTTTCGCATTTACATTGATGTGTTTGAATATTTTTTTGTCTAAAGAAAACTTGAAGGGATTCCCCCCTCGTCTTCCCTATAATATCCAGATGGAGGGAAACTCATCTGTCAACCAGAATAGTTGCTGGTAACCAAGGAAAACCTCGCGGGATGTGCCCCCCTTTTCCCTAGAATATTTGGATGGAGGGTGGGCTCAAGCACCAGTCATAGTAGTGCTAGCTTTCGGGGTTACTTTGAAAGTGTTTGAACCATATTTTGGGTGCATTGTGTATGATTAGCCCTTGGATTGTAACGTGATGGATTTGCACATTGGAGGTTGCTTACTTAGTGGTTGCTTAACCTCATATGGATGTTTGATTGATATTCTTTCGTGGATCATTGTTGAGCTATGGAGCCTTGTAACTTCTTCATGTAGTCGACACATGGAGGGAGGTTGCTTGCTTGGAGGATGCCTTGCAATGGAGGAGCATTGGGTATTCTGGAGGAAGCTGTTGAGCCCTAGATAACATTGGATTGCTTGGATGCTTACATGGAGACATGCATTTGGCTTGAGGACTCTTGGGTTGAGGGAGTGGAAATGTGTGTGTAGGATCAATGGTTTACAACATATAAATGATCAGACAAATAATAAATGCGACAAAGGACTGCAAAGTTTGTATT
>CBVK0100154931.1:0-26422 GCA_900067695.1 Picea abies
AAGACGGCATACGAGATCGGTCTCGGCATTCCTGCTGAACCGCTCTTCCGATCTCACAAAAATGCCCCAAGCCATATTCACAGCATTGTATTCATTTAATGATACAAATATAAAATACAACAATGAAACCACCTCAATTTCTCTCACATCTAAACCTCATCAGGAGATAAGGCAGGAGGAGGCAAAGTAGGAATATAGAAACACACTTAGGATAACAACTATTCCTTAAATGTGAAAGACATAAAGGTGGTATACTAGGACTTCATGATTGTATATGAGTAAGAGGCTAACAAGCACATCAAGAACCTTTCCGTAAATGGGCAGAAGTCGAAGCATCCATGTGGAGAATATTTAGATAGGATGTAGATATCTATCGATACATGTGTTCCTGCGAATGGAGGTGGATAGCCAAGCAGCGGCATGAGACACACAACTGATGCCCAAGGGCCTCGCACGTGCTACCTAGAAAGAATTTGGTTCCCTTGGTTCCTCAGTTTCCCACAGGGCACTTAAATGAGTCATGTGTGTGAAGAATGGGCTTTGCTAAACCATATGCGGCAGAAGAACACACATTTTCTCGTTCAATACCACTTAACCCCATTGAGTAAACATATGACTCCCACAATAATAAAGAAGAATGGGGTAGTCAATGGATGCCATTGGATCAAGAAAGGCTAAGCTCGGTCTCTTAGTGGACAAAATAGATTGGGTGGATATACATGAAGAGACATTGTGGCCCACCAGGGTCCTTGTGATCTATTAACCAAGGATGAACTCATGCAGGGGTGCACATGAAGCGTGGATGACACCCCCAAAGAATAAGATTTGTGCATGTACAGAGACATCATCGTCACAATCAAAGTTCTACACTCCCAGTCTCTTCATGCATTAAAGAGGTGATGTGTCCATTATATGATCACTAAGGGAAAGACTTTTTAGGTGAAAATCAACAATAAATGTTAAAATACCACTTGGAGATTCCACACGTTTGGTGGTAAAGTTAGTAGCCATGCACCATGAATACAAAGGGGTTGATCTATCTCAAAAATCAAGAATGTCGGTGGGAGTGTCTTATGGAACTTCCAATCGTTTATGGTTCGATAGGATGACTGGGATGATATAAGGACGAATGTTCCGGAAGGGATTGGTGATTACTGTATGACACTCCAATTTCTCAATGACCCCCTGCAAGCCTCCTTGTTGTACCATTGTAACTTCCCAACAACTTTCCTTTTTCCAAATCAATGCTTGGCTAGCTAAGTGTCAACCTTTTTATTTCTATAAGAAAGTGTCCAAACTTTTAGTATGTGGGAATAATAGACATGGAAGCAAGCATAAATACAGTCTCTTTGATCCAACATTATCCATCCACAAAACCTGGGTGAAATGGTTACAATGGCTTCATCAAGCAGACCACAGGGGCCAAATAAATCTAGGATTTCCCAATACTGATAGACACTAGAGCCGTCATTTCATCATCATGTAAGTTTCATGGGATCCCAAATGGAAAAGGTGTAGGATGTTCAATTCATTGATTATGATTTCTGATACCCTGGTCATTTCCCCACCTTGGTATTTCACAATCATGCATGAACAATTCACAGTGAAAATGGTAAGTCATTAGTGCTTACACAAAAGTGGGCCAATCTAACACCTTGTTTCCCCTAGTTTGTAATTATACCTATATTGGCCAAGGAACTGTTGTTCCAGAGTCTGTACTTAAGGATTTAAAAATTAAAGTGTCTAGGCATCCGAAAGTTAATAAGATGTAAAAAGGAGGAGGGTATACCTTCGGAAAAGGAAGCTAGGGTTGATTTCTAGGTTGTCGTTGCCTGGCTTCTAACTGTTCCTGGATGTTTATATCCCTTTCAATTGCAACCCATGAAAATTCAAGTTCTATCCGGGTTTTAGACGTTTTAAGTATGGTTTCAAAGATATTTAAAGAAATATGTGTTTGATCTGTCAAACCGGGTTCAATATTGGGATGTCTTACAACAGGGATAGTCATAGAGGAACATAAAAATTTAAGGAAATCTGAAAAGTTTTATGTTGTGTCAATTTTGATTTTATAAAAGAGAACTTTAGAAATCAATATTAAAAGAAAAATACAAACCAAAGGCCTTTTTCCTTAACTGTGTTATATTTGAAATAAATGGTGTATGAATTATGGGAAAAACATTAAGCTGTCTATAGAATAAGGCTCCTATCGAGAGAGAATCTCACTCTGTAAATAGAAGAAGAAAATAAGATAAGAAATGGTCCGATGAAGCATAAAATATGACAACCTAAAGATTTACAGGTCTTGTACCTGCTAATAGCCGATACAGAGGAAAAACTGTAAACAATAGATAGCTAAATATTAATCATTGCAGTAGAAGTGTTACTAAATTGCAATGCAACATTCATCAGATGTATATAAGTGAAATAAGAATGAAAATGAAATAACAGAAAGAACAAACTCATAACACAGTAGTGACAGAATTAGGAATCTCTGGATTGCTTTGTATTAAGTCTTGAAAGAGAGAGTCTCTATTACAATTGATCAAAAAGGTCTAGCCTCTTTTTCTTTCTTCAAAATGTATATTTATACAAAATTATTTTGCGCTGGAATCTCAATAGTTCCATAGGTTTTCGGTTACAATCAAGGAGTCGAAACGTTTCGTTTCTTTATCTCTGTTCTCATTTGGTACCCAAAACTTGCCTCTTCACATGCTACGTGTAAATAATGCACTTCTCCACCAGCTGTGATATCAACTTAGATGGCTCTTCTTGATTATTTGCCTCAAAAATATAGTAGTCTTTCATCAATAGCGACAACTTTCCCTCCACCTACTGATCTTTGGCATTGATAGAGCATAACAATGTACTCAGTTTAATTAGCCATTTGTCTATTAGCACTATGTCTGTTTGAGTTATTTGTGATATTTTGGCTAATTCTCTTTCTTCATTTTCCTTGATATTTAGCATATATTTAGCCGTATTGATCTGACCCAGTATCTCCATGCCACTTTCACCATCGGAACCCAAACAAATCTCACTTAACAAACCGAAAATTTCTTCGCAAGATTTCCTCATCTTTGTAGCTTGTTTTTTGCCTTCAGATATATTTCGCTCCCATTCTTTCAACAAGATATTACCCCTGGTTTGTTCTACGATGGGAAAACTTGAACTACTTCTTGCTTCCCTTCTTGTTGTGGCTATAATAGCCTCCTGGAACGCCACCCAAGCCGCTCCGACATCCCTTTCTTTAAGAGAGAGGTTTTCCAACACCTGATCAATGAGTTGGAAGCTGCATTGAATTGTTTCCACTTTTGCAAGAAAACCTTGTTGTGCCACTGATAACCTTTTTCTTATCTCTATTGCTTGGGATTGAAAGATCCCGATATTGATTACTTGGCTTTTGGAAAATTCTAGATTGGCCCAAAGCTAGTCTATTAATTCTCCCTATTGGCTTATCTTAGTCTGACTTGTTTGAACCTTCAACTGTGTTTATTCGAGATCGACTTTAAGTTGCTCGAATTATTTTTGATCCTTTATTCTTACTTGCTCTAAAGTCAAACTTGCCTGATCTTTAGCAGCAACCTCTGTTATAGATAGTTTAGCCTCTAGTGTCTTGATCAAACAATTCTTTTGTTTTAGATGATCCTTTAGGGTCCCGACTGAATATTGATTCGTCATGGTGAAAGCACCCAATGTCCCTGCTATTTGTGTTGTGAACTCTACTTTATTCATATCTTTCCCATCAGTTAAAACTTTATATTTCTTATAGACAGTACCTACCTCTTGGTAGAGTTCTTGTCTCACAACCACTTTCCTCTTCTTATCGAAGAAGAGTTCATTCGAAGGTAGCTCTTCAACTACTATAGGTGTCAATTTTTCACCTGAAATCCAACCTACATCCGAGATTTCCTTTGCAGACTGTAGGGGGGTAATGGAGGCGATGGGATTTTCGACCTGTTTAGAAGATTTCCTGGGAGTAATGACCGAAGTCGATTCGCTTGGAGGACCGGAAGCCTCGGCTTCCGGTTTCGGGCCCCCTGCTTTCTCTTCTTTATCCTGTTTTCCTTCTTGGCTGGGCACTGAACCTTTAGAGCCTTCGGCCTTTGTTTTTTTGACCTCTACGGTCATTGGATTCTCACCCCGTAATACTGGAGGGAGGCAACTCCACCTATGCTCTTGAAATTTGACAACATCGACCCTCTCTTTGGGTGACAGGGCTTCTATTCGAGCCAAAACCTCGTCATAAGATTTCGCACCTCGGAAAATATCATCGTGAGGCGAATTCTCGTGCTCAAATATTTTGAGGCCACAACTAGCCAAATGATTACTCATGATCCTATGTGGATCATGTTTCTTGAATTTGATATGAATCAAATTTATATCTTCTAGGGCTTCTTCCTTGGCCTTTGCATGCCCGAAGTCTAATAATGAATAGGTGTCTAAATGAATAGGAAAAGGTGGCCATAAATTTTTTGAATACCCTTTCAGTTCTTTACTTATACTACCAATTACTATTTGCCTGGCGATCTCTCGACAAGCCAGCCTGTCGGGTATAAGTAAGGGTAAAGCATGCAGAGGGACAAAAGTGCCAAACACCCTAATGTATAAGAATTCTTTCTCCACATACCAATCAGCCACTCTGCTTAAATTTTCCGTGGTGCTATCCGATATCTTCGGTGGCAGATTACAGAAGATGGCAACATGCATTGGTGCCATCACCCAGTTGAAGATTTCGTATATGAAATCCGAAGCCTTATCCTCCCAAAGCTTAGAATGATATACATGGACTGGCTCAACATCCGATGGAACCCAGCTTCAATTCATCAAGGGAAAAGGGGTCATGGAACATACCGTGTCCATGAGATATGTGGACTTAAAAAATGAAGCATCTTTCCCACTCTCTTTCTATGTCCGATACTTTGTAACCCGACTGGTCAGGCTATCTGATAACATTTTAGCCCAGTCGAAAGAAGAACCTTCTACTACTGAGTATATCAAGGGCACCCATTAGTGGAAAAAATGCGTGGTGTCTTCCCTCCCGTATAATCTACAAGTCATCATTGCTACGTATTTGAACTGTGGTTCCAAAGAAGATATGGAATAAATTCCATTGTTGTCTGCCCTGAACTTCATTGGGTGTGAGACCCAATCCTTAATCAAATCAGATAAACTTTTCGCATATTTCTCGCATTCCTTCTTTTTAAAACCATCTAGAAACTTGCATTGTATGAGAATTATAACGTGGTTGGTAATTTGTACATAACCTGTAAGCTTTCTAGTCTGAAGGTCCCAACAGTGACCCCCTGCTCGCTGATGATGGTTCTGGTAGGGATGTCTACATGATCTAGTGCCCATTGGATCATGTCATAGTAAGGTAGAAGACGTGGTTAGGCCGCTACTTTGTGCATCTTTGCCTGGACGATGATCTTGTATTTCGTAGTCATGTCATCTGTCTCATTGTCACTGGAATCATCCGAGTAGTTCACCAACTGTGATTGCAACACCTCCGAGACGTATGACCAGGTTCGTATGCAATCAACGCTTCAAGGTGAAGTATCCGAAATATTATCAGAACCTTGTCCTAAAACCTCTGTGCTTGCCTTGGATACTTTTCGCGGGGCCATGACAGGGGATTGTAACTTTGCTCTTCTACAATAAAAATGCGTATACATATAGAAGTTAGCTTACTGATAAAAACTTCTCTGTGCGGGATAGAAATGAACTTTATGAATAAAATAGAAAACAAAAGATCTATATCTTCGACCATTTAACATATCGATGTCCTTACGGACAGAATGGTCCAATCAGAATTAGATAGAGATTTTGGCAATAAAAACCATATCCTTACTTTGTCGTTTCACCTTATTTCCAATTAATGCCATAAAATTCGACGGTTCGTGGCACAAACTGGTGCAAGGAACATTTGAAAATGCCTCATAAACTGTGCATTATTATCATTTTCATTAAACATTGATTAAGTTGGCTTGGCTTCCTTAATCAGGATTTAAATCAACATTTCAACGTTCGCCGTATCGAGACTTTTAACTCCAACCTTTTGAGCCTCTAAAACCCGAGATTGCGATGATTAGATTTAGTTAAGTGAGGACGTAATCAGATTAAGTGTTTTATTAATCATGTTTTAATTTATATCGCAACTTCGCAGCTTGGGGCTTTGAGGGTATAGTTTCTGGGCGGAACGTATGTCGAGTCGCGAAATCCTGAGAGGCTTTAACCATGGTAAGAATAAACACTCTGGATTTTAACCCGAGTTACTTATGTGAGGATCTTGCGGCTTCGTCTTTCAGGGTTATGATGGTAATGTTTTAGGAGAGAGTAAACGCTGAGACATGAAATCCCAACAACATTTGATTGGGGTTTACATGGTTCCACTCTTAGCTTTCACCTGAGGTAAGCTTTTGAAACTTTTCACAACCTCGCACATCGGAGTTTGTAAATCTTGTGACTTGTGATCCCCGAAGAGTGATATTCCGAGGTACCAAAAGTAAAGACTTTCATTTAACAACATAAAGTTGTAAGTTGTGAAACATAACATCCCTCGCTATTTCGCATGTCGAGACTACTGAGAATTTCAGTAGGAGAATATCACGAAGCGAAAAAGAACTTAAAACCAAACATTTGACATTTTAAAATAGATTTGAACAAAATAAAAAGGTGGCTCCAACAGGAACTATGGCAAACTCAAAGGTGTGAATGTTTAATTTGATGGACCTTTGTATAAAAGTTCGATGAATATAAATTATGTTATTTTAATAAAAAATGGATACGTGTTGCATTATTGCTGGAAAGGGGACGTGCTAAGAAGAGACCACGAATGCTATGTAAAGGGGTGGAGGGGACCCAGAATGGTTGTGTTAACCTCCACCGAACAAGTACTTTTGTTGGATTGAATTTCTTAGGATAAGAACAACCCTATGACCCAGGAATGAATTATAGTTAGGATGGTAGGTGGGAAGACCTCCTCAAGATTTAATGAGGGCATGGGGGAGGCCGCCCATATGTAAGGCTTCCATACCTAACCAACGACTGGGAATTGGAGCCACACAGAATCTTGTTGAGGAAGGAAAGAAAGGAAGTCTGGTGGGTACAGAGAGAGACCCACGAGGAGTGCAGAGACGAGAGTCGAAGCTCTCGTGTCCAAGGAAGGAATGAGAATAAGGGAAGTGAGTTCTGATCCTAGAAAATAGAGATTGAGCCGGGAGAAGGAGAGTAACCTTCGTCCCCATATATTTATGTATTGGGAGAAGGAGAGTAACCTTCATCCCTAACTTTATTTGAGTTGGAAGAAAGATATTGAATCTCAAAGCATCGTGTTCTAAGCTCAGTGGTGGCTAGTGATAAATCCATTAGGAGTGAATGAGCCTATGGTTGGGTGGAAACAAGCACCCCTTTCAGCAGTCGCATCATGCCTTATGGTTTTGATAAGTGTTTTCATTGCTTGTGAATTTGAATTGGAAATAATGGTTGCATGCATGTATTTATATGTCTATAAATGGTTTATGTATTAAATGATTAAGTTATGAGTATACATTCACTCCATTGAGAATGTATACTTCTATTTGATTTTCCATATGCTCTTGTTCAATCGTTAGAGGCACTTTCTCCAGGGAACTGCATCACCGTTCTAGAGTCGGAGCATGCCCCTTGGCATAGCTATCATTTGGTAACCTCATGATTTTACCTTGCCTCGACTCAGAGCTTAAAGCTCCATGAGTTAGGGAGGATTTTTCTTTAGACCAGTAGTATAGGATACTTTGAACTCGTGCCTATATCCTTAACCAAAAACCCGATTAAGAGTGGGTATTATAGGCCAAGATTTATCTGAAGATCCACGTAACCTAGGTCTAGGAACCCTGTGCAAAAAACAAAAAAGGAGTTATCTCATGAAGGTTTAGGAACCTTGGAGCTCGAAGCTCTGAGATGTCAAATTATATGATAGTCAAGTTACCCGAACCACCGATGACTTAAGGATCCGACAATGGAGATGGAAGAAATCCATTTAATGGGAGGAGAGGCCATCTCAATCGTCATATAGACTCAAATACTCACTGGGGTTAATGAATCAAACACTAGTCGCTCGATTAAATCGATGGTTGGGAATCATTGCGGAGTGCGAAGCTGAAATTAGCGGCCATGCTAGTTCACAGCCCGAAAGAAACCCACATCATTGATCTCATTGGGAATGGGAGATCAATGACTAGGATTAGACTAGACTCGAGTGAGCACTTTCCATATTGTGGAGGTTGAACCCTCAATCACTGTGAACCGTCAATCTATGAACGGAGATCGAGGGTGGGGAATCATTACAGAGCGCGAAGGTGAAATTAGTGGACGCGCTAGTTCACAGCCCACAATTCACCGATGTCCTTGATCTCTTTGGGCTGCAAGATCAACGACTCTAGTTTGACCAAGTTGGGTGATTACTTTCAATATTTCGAAGGGTGAGCTCTTTGATAAATAGTATGCATGTTGGGGCCCCGCAATTACTATGAACCGTCAATCAACAAAAATCTTGGTATTGGTTGGATCATAAGCACCAGGACTTGAATAGTTGTGAGATGGTTAGTCGTGAACCCCTTATGAAATCCAAAGAGTAACAGAGTCCTTTGGTATCGTCAGTTTGAGAGAATCAGAAATCTTAGAAGAGATAACGTTTTCAAGAGAAAAAGTGAGACCCAAGATAACTTGGCTCATAGGAGGTATTAGTCCCTAAAGTTGCACTAAATGTGAGAGGGTGCAAGCTAGGGCATCATCAATTTATTGAAAAAATGTTTTGAAGGCTTTTGTGGTTTGGTTTTTGAATAAGATGGTTGAAAATTGGCTCAAGAGTATAGCATAACATGAAAAACACAATCAGAACATAGCATATCCCATTGACTGGTTAAAAGGTAGTCACATAGATGAATTAGACCAATAATAAAAGAGAGGAGGAAGCTTCCAATTTGTCAACTTCACATAAATCCTTGTCTCAGAATATCATAAAGAAATAAGACCATCATCTTGAAATCAAAACTTGAAAATAATTTCCACAGTAAATTTTTCACTGTATTAATTAACAATCAAGAAACGAATGCATTGCAATCTGAATAATGAATTCAAGCATGAAGAAAGAAAACATAGTAGAAAAGAGTATCTAACCATCCATATGCCTTTTCTATTAAGTTTCAAATAGAATAATAATGCCTTACAAGGAATTTCAGAATAAGTCCTTTGGATCTCTAATATTTCGACCTATTGACAGGCGTCTTTGGTGTAATCGAAGGCAGAATCGTTCAGAATCTGATCCTTAAGCTCAAGATAAATTTCTTCAAACTTTGTTTTCACATTGACGATGTCGTTTGAAACCATGGATTTACAAACCCTAAGTTTGTGGGGATCACAAAAACAAATAAAAGAGAATTAAATGCCTTTTTCGTCTTGCAGATCATGAGTGACTCACATTTATGGGCAACACCAATAGCTGAGGTAATACGATCATAACCTGTAGCAATATCGCACAGTAAAAGGGTGCTTCTTTTTCATGCTTTTTGCCATTGAATATGGATATTCTCGATCCACATTTGGAGGATATGAAAATGAACCTGTATCTGGATGGTCAATTGGAGAATCTATCGATGCCCCTATTGCAAACAAATAAATTGCAAATCCATCAACATCTGTTTATAAATGTGCAACATCGGTTAGAATTTCCAGGCTGTTAGTTTTTATACCACCTACCACCTCCATGCTCATGAAAACCATATAGAGTATCGCATCAGTCCAGATATTTCTAATTGATGTTGATCGTGTCCTTGCATTTGCAGCACGATTTCCCCCATCTGAAAATCCACAACCTGTGCCACAGGTCATACTGTCAGCAATTGGTCTAGTTTTCTTTTATGATGCCTTGAGTTAACAGTTCTCGAACATAACACTTGGATACTCAAGAAATCGAGCATTTGAAAGTATGCCTATTAGTTCTTTTTTCCCATCATAAAAATCGCCCCAACACATGACCAACACTTGGATGTACAGAACAAAGCTATGTCATGTTGATGGTAGGTGCTTGACTTTGTTGACACATGAATCTTTTCATTGACAACTGGTAAAATCGGCGTCCCTCAAAATGGATGATCAAGCATTGTGCACGTAGATCCATGGCTCATCATTCATGTGGCTTGGAACTTAGCACTAGGCTTTGTCTTGACTTGTGTGTTGATTGCAGGTGTTGGAGATTGGCTCCTAGCCAATAACTTGCTAGACTAATTATTAAGTTTAATATCAGCTTTAAACACATTTTACTAGTGCAAAGGAAAATTTATCTTGATGAAGTGGAATCAGGGCATAATAACACTATGAAGGCATATGGAACAAGGACTTCAACCTTTCTTATACCTTCCTCCAACGAGGCAAGTTAAAATCTCAATACTACTTCTGGCATATACGATACCGGTGCTCAGGAGCAACACTTCTCGGTGCTACAAGAATAGCCCCATTCCTGCAACAAGGAGGAAATTGAAAATGTTAGTATCTGGATACTAATAGGAGGAATAAAGGTTGAGGCCTTTGAACACCCACAAAACTCTTCTAAGTCAGAGGAAGTTGGAAGCTTAGGAGGAGGAGTGATAGTAACCGTTGGGACATAGTATAGAGGATCAACAGTCATCTAATCAAAGCAAGGTGAATGAGCCTTAGTGCTTTGCACATGCAGGAGAGTGAACTTTCCAAGTTCTAAAGTCCCAAAGTAATTTGGGACCATCCATCATCAAGTAGGACGAGTGGCACAATATCCACAACTTCGGAAGTTCATGGACCAGGAGGAGGTGAAATAGATGAAGTAGATCATGACCATTGATCGCTAGGAGACACGTGTCATCAGATTAGTAACTCCGAATAAATCACTTCGAGAGTTTCAGTTGAGAGTTGAAACTCCTGAAGTCTAGAGAGTCGGAGAGTCGAAGTGAGTCTCAACCGTTAGACCTAGAGGACAGGTGGCATGACTTGGTGGAATCTGGGTAAAGACCCAAAGTGAATCTCAACTGTTAGATCTAGAGGGACACATGGCAGAGATCCATTTCCCTTGGGTGAAATCAACTCGAAGACCCGAAGATAAAATGGACCGTCAGATCCAGAGGGCACGTGACGACAGATCGCAAACTCCGAGTGAAAAAACTCCGGGAGAACGTGAAGGATAAGAGTTTGAAATTGCCAAAACCCGAACAGTTGAAGAATTTTGGAGTCGTCGATCTGAAGGAGGACACATGTCATCAAATCATGAACTCCGGATAGAACGTCCTAAAAGAAATAGAGCAAGGAGAATTTGAGGTTTGATATTTTTGAAGGTCGAAGTACCGAAGCGAACAAGAGCCATCGATTTGAGGTGGATGCATGGCACCTGATATAGAACTCTGGGTACGGAATACTCCAGAGGAAATTAGAGGGTGAAAGAACCGAAGTGCCAAAGTAGAATCTCAACCATTGATCAAGAAGGGAGCTAAAGTTCATTGATTTGGTCTTGGTGGAAAAGTGTCAAAGGCCTGAAGAGTACCAGGTTCATTGATTTGGAGAGGACACATGGCAAACAATCTACCACTCCGGGGGAAATCACTCTAGAAGAAAGAAGAGGTATTGAACAAGAACTCTTGAAGGAGGGAGAGTCAGAGTTCATCTAAACCATCTGTTTGCAAGGGACAGGTGTTAGCAGATCTTCCACTCTGGGAGATAGCCACTGCAGAGAAAGAAAGGTTTGAGAGTTGAAAACTTTGAACACCGAAGTACTGTAGAAAATCATGTCTGTTGGTTTAAAAAGTTGTAGATATGAGTTGTTAGTTCAGAATTACTGTCAAGATCGTGAGATCCAAGGTCACATTGAATTGCAGGGATAGAAAGTGCTCGGACTTTAAAAGTTAGAGGGCGGGCCGCAATCAGAACCATGGTATTGAGAAAGGGACACATGGTGGCTTGTGGTGAATTGTGGGGAGAAAAGCAGTTGGACTCAAACCACCCTTTTCTGTGCCTGCAATCACGTGATTGGCATTCAGTCGTAACCCACAGTCATATACAATGGTCATCAAAGAATAAAGAAAAAAAAGGGGGCTAGTCCCCCGACTTTCCAAATCAGAGATCGTGGAGAGTGGATTTGTTCCTGTAAGGAGAAAATTGTTTTTTTACGCCCCAGTGTGGGTGTGTGACAAATTGGTATCAGAGCATGGTTACAACACTTGGCCTACTTGGGCTCATGGATGAGTCACTAAAAAAAAAAACCATAATTAGAGTACTTTTAAGAGTGACGCCCTATATTTCCTCCTTCTTAAAGAGTCTGGTTAAAAATGTTATTGAGGAAAATAATGAAACATTCTACTGTGTGTGTGAATTTAATGAATTTGAGCCATGTATCATTCATAAACTGTTAGCTAACAATAAGTGTTTTTTTTTTTTTTGTCAACACTTGAGCAGTCATTAAACCACAAGAAAACTTCAATATTTAAGGATGGTGACATGTCATGAAGTGGGGGATGTCTCCCACAATAGAGACAAAGAATCTAACGAAAGGAGGACACTAGAAACCCCTATGGATCTGGTTGAAACTGTAAGGAGCCTCAGGGCCGAATTGCAGAGTTGCAAGGTTGACAATGAGAGATTGATAAAGGAGCAAGAAAAACAAACAAAAATTAATGTAATCTTTCTACAGATCTTATCTGACATATAGAGGCAACTACAGCACGAGCCTGCAACCAGTCATATGGACTAACAACATGAGAATAGAAGTCAAATTCCACCTGAGATTTGAAAACATGACCACACTAGGAGAAATACCTCGAAGAAGGCCCAACCTGGAGGAAGGGGAAACTTATCAGCAGAGTCCTCTGGAAAGAAAGCTGACAACTTTGAAGGATCTTCTAGTAGTAGAGTGAGCTCACATTCTCAAAGGGAAGGAAAGAAGTGGAAGCGTTCCAAAAATCATGATCCTAAAGAGTTCAAGAAAGCCAAACCACCATCTTTTGATGGAGAGATTAAGAAGAGAGAAGAGGTTGAAGCTTGGCTGCTTGTTTTAAAGAAGTACTTCAGAGTCCATGATTACTCTAAAAACTTGAAGTCTCGAATAACCATCTTCAACCTGAATGGAAAGGATTCCATTTGGTGGGAAGACCTTAGGAATGTGAAAAGAGTCCATAAGAAGGACTTGCCATGGAAGTAGTTCGAGAAATACTTTAGGAAGCAATATATGTCAGAGAAATACACAAATGGGAAGACTAAGGATTTCTATGAACTCAGGCTGGGGCATCTCACCATAGATGAATATGTCAATAAATTCCTTGAGCTACTGAGGTGTGTACCCTACATGAAGGATGAGAAGGTAAAAATGCATAGATTTATTAGTGGATAACCTTAGACCTACCAGGACAAGATTGAGTTTGATGAACCAAAGACCTTAGAAGAAATCATCTGGAAGGCGATTTATTGTTATGAACATTTCGGGAATAAGGCAGGGCCTCATGAAGACTGGAAGAAGAGTAGTAGTTCGGGATTCAAGAATAAGGGATTTAAATCCTCAAGATTTAAGAATTATGGAAAGGGTTCTAGGATGAGCCTCCCTACTAGAAGTGTGTATCAAAAAAAATTCCCCTCTCAAAGTGGAAATAAACCTTTTAATACAGTCCCAGGAAATACCGATAACCTAAAGAAAGAACACTTAAAATGCTGGGGTTGTGGAGAAGATCATCGGTTGAGGGACTGTCCACACAGTCAACATAACATTAATAGAGTATACAATATCCAAGAAGCTACCACCATCAACGATGTGGCTAGGAGCATGACATGAATCTATGCATCCTTGGACAATAATCAAGCCGACCACCAAGCTTCAGTAGTGGAGTCGGAAGGTATGATCACCAACCATCTAGTTTCTATTTTAATTGACCCTGGTTCTAATTTGCATTATGTGCCCCCTTAGATTGTTGATAAGTGAAAATTGCAACCAGTTAGACATGCTAAGCTGTGGTTGGTATGACTAGACACTGGGACCAGAAGGAAAGTGGCAGAGGTCATGCCAGCATGACAATTCATCATGGGTGGATTTCCCACCCGAACGACCCTTAACATACTCCCCTGAGGTCTTATGACTTGTTGATTGGTATGGATTGGTTGGCTTCTTATAAAACTAAGTTGGACTGTTACCATAAAACTTTAGAATGTATAAATGAATAAGGGGGAAAGATAACCCTCCAAGGGATTCAGAAGCCTGTCTCAGTAAGACAAATATCGTCTCTTCAAATGAAAAATTATTGCAGAAAGGGGTGTCCTCTATATGCAATATAGGTGTTGGGATCTGTTGAGGATGACAAACCAAACCAAACCTAAAAGACTACCCCATATTAAGAGAATACAAGGACGTATTCCCAAAAGAGGTACCAAGTCTACCTCTGATAAGGGATATTGACTTCTCTATAGAACTTGCACTAGGAGTGGTGCTAGCATCTAGAACGCCATATAGGATGAGTATGTTGGAACTGGTTGAGCTCAAGCTACAACTAAAGGAGATGATGGACAAAGGCTACATCTGACCCAATGTATCTCCATGGGGAGCGCCCATCTTGTTTGTGAAAAAGAAATATGGCACACTCTGACTGTGTATAGATTACAAAGAACTCAATAAGACAACCATAAACAACAAGTACCCCTTACCAAGAATCGATGACTTATTCGACTAATTGGGAGGTGCTTCCATTTTCTCGAAGATCGAATTAAGGTCTAGATACCATCAAGTCCAAATTAAGGATGAAGACATCCACAAAACAACCTTCAGGATGAGGTATGGTCACTATGCATTTGTGGTGGTGCCATTTGGGTTAACCAACGCCCCCACCACTTTTATGTGCTTGATGAATAATGTACTCAACAAATTTATGGACAAATTTGTATTGGTTTTCATTGATGATATCCTAATCTAATCCAATAATAGAGAGGAGCACGAAGAACATATTAGACTTGTACTTCAAGTACTAAGAGAGCATCAACTCTACACCAAGTTTAGCAAGTGCGACTTTTTCCAGAAGCAAGTCCATTACTTAGGCCATGTTATTTCTAAGGGGTGGCAGTAGACTTTGATAAGATTAGATCTATTATTGAATGGCCTACCCCAAGGGATGTATCTAATATCAGATTCTTCATGGGCTTAGCAGGATACTATATAAGGTTCATAAAAGGGTTTTCTAAGATTGGTTGTCCAATCACTGCCCTTCAGAAAAAGGGGGTTAAATTCACTTGGACATCAAAATGTGAAGAAATATTTCAGGAACTGAAATACCTCCTGACCCATGTACCCATGTTGAATATTGCAGACCCGAAAAATGATTTCCTCATGTGTATAGATGCCTGGAAGGAAGGAATCGAAGGATTCCTTATGCAAGAGGGACGTGTAATTTGCTACGCGTCCAGGAAATTAAATGATCATGAGATCAATTATGTGACCCATGACCTAGCGTTGGATGCCATAGTACATGCTTTAAAAATGTGGAGGAACTACCTCCTGGGTAGGATATTTGTTCTTATGACAGACCATTGTGGGTTGAGGCACCTATTTGATCAACCAAAACTCAATGCCAGGAAAGCTAGGTGGATGGATCTCCTTAGTGAGTTTTACTTCAAAATCAAACACATAAAAGGAAAGGAAAATAGGGTGGTCGATTCCCTTAGCATAATCACAAAAATGATTCATCTGGAAGAGGTAAGCACTTGTGAAACAGATGTCAGGGAAAGAGTCAAGAATGCACAAGAAACAGATGCATTCTTCATGACCGTGACCTTGTACCTAAGGAAAAAGGGCTAAAGTATGAAGGCTACTAGATGCTCGAAGAAGGCCTGCTAACTTACATAAGAATATTGTATATTCCAAACTGTGAAGACTTGAAGAGGTTCATAATGTATGAACTACACAAGAGACCATATATTGGTCACCTGGTATATCAGAAAATGATCACGACCACCAGAAAACAATTCTATTGGCCTGGATTGAAGAAAGACATAGTCGACTATCTATCTAAGTCCCTAGAATGCCAACAAGTTAAGGCGGAGCACTTGCATCTAGCAAGGTTGTTGTAGCCCCTACCAATCCCAGAATGGAAATGGGAAACCATCTCCATGGATTTCATCACCGGATTACCAAAGTCGACTAAGAAAAATGATTCCATCATGATCGTGGTGGAAAAACTGAGTAAGTTTGCTCATTTTGTTCATGTCAATTCAACTTGCAAGGCAATAGTTATTGTCAACATCTTCATGAAGGAGATATTCAGATTGCATGGTATGCCCAAGGAAATTGTATCTGACAGAGACACCAAATTTACTTCAAGCTTTTGGAAATCCCTAATGGTTGGTTTTGAGACTAAATTGTTGTTCAACATAGCCTATCACCCTCAAACTGATGGATAGATAGAAATAGTGAAGCAAAGAGTAGAGGACATGCTAAGGATTCATGTAATGCATCAGCCTAAGAAATGGGAAGACTACCTAGCATTGGTAGAGCTTGCCTACAACAATGGTTATCAAGAATCCTTGAAGATGAACCCTTTTGAAGCCCTCTATGATAGACAGTGCAAGATTCCAATCAGCTGGAGTAATCCAGTGGAAAAAATTACAATCAGACCTGACATGCTGAAAGAAATGGAACAACAAGTGGCCTAGATAAGGAAAAAATTGAAGATTGCTCAGGATAAATAGAAAAGTTACGTTGACATAAAGAGAACTGCCAGATAGTTTAAGATAGGAGACCATGTCTATCTCAGATTTAGACCCAAGAAGATTTCCCTAATAATGGAAGCCTATGCCAAACTGGCACCTTGGTATTGTGGACCCTTTGAAGTCTTAGATAGAGTGGGACCTGTAGTCTATAGTCTAGCACTTCCTCCCACAGTAAAGGAACATAATGTTTTCCATAGTTCATTATTGAATAAATATGTACATGATTCTAATCATATAATTGATTGGTCTGTGATCCAGGTGGAGACAGAGGGAGAATTCCTTCTAGAACATCAATGCATACTAGATAGGAAGGAAACCTAACTCAGGAACTGAACCATTTCACAGGTCAAAGTGCAGTGGAAACACTTTGGCCTAGATGAGGCTATGTGGGAAATGCAAGATTCCATGAGACAAGCATATCTGATTTTTTTTACTCCTATATATACATATCTGGTTGATAGATAGAACATCGAGGACGATGCTCCTTTAAGGGGGAGGGAATTGTAACACCCTATTTCCCCCAGTTTGTAATTATAACTATATTGGCCAAGGAACTATGGAAAACTCAAAGGTGTAAATGTTTTATTTGATGGACCTTTGTATAAAAGGTCAATGAATGTAAATTCTATTATTTTAAAAGAAAATGGATACATGTTACATGACTGTTGGAAAGGGGACGTGCTAAGAAGAGACCATGAATGCTATGAAAAGGGGTGAAGGGGACCCATAATGGTTGTGTTAACCTCCACTAAACCAATACTTTTGCTTGATTGAATTACTCAGGATCAGAACAACCCTCTAACCCAGGAATGAATTACTATCAGGATGGTAGGTGGGAAGACCTCTTCAAGAGTTAATGAGGGGATGGGGTAGACCACCCATATGTAAGGCTTCCAAGCCTAACCATGAACTGGGAATTGGAGCCACATGCAATCTTGCTGAGGAAGGCAAGAAAGGAAGCGTGGTGGGTGCAGGGGGAGACCTGCGAGGAGTACAGAGACGAGAGCCAAAGCTCTCAGTTTCAAGGTAGGACTGATAACAAGGGAAGTGAGTTCCAATCCCATAAAATAGAGACTGATCTGGGAGAAGGAGAGTAACCTTCATCCCCATATATTTCTGTATTAGGAGAAGGAGAGTAAACTTTATCCCTCACTTTTATTGAGCTGGAAGAAAGAGATTGAATCTCAAAGAATCATGGTCTAATCTCAGGGGTGGCCAGTGATAAAGCCATTGGGAGTGACTGAGCCTATGGTTAGGTGAAAACGAGGACCCCTTTCAGCAGTCACATCACGCCTTATGGTTATGATAAGTGTTTTCATGCCTTGTGCTTTGAATTGGAAATAATGGTTGCATGCATGTATTTAGATGTCTATAAATGGTTTCTATATTAAATGATTAAGTTATGAATATACATTCGCTCCATTGAGAACATATAATTCTGTTTGATTTTCCATATGCTCTCTTTCAATCTTCAGAGGTGCTTTCTCTAGGGAAATACATCACCATTCCAAAGTTGGAGCATGCCCCTTGGCATAGCTACCATTTGGTAACCTCACAAGTTTACTATGCCCTGACTCAAAGCTTAAGATCCGTGAGTTAGGGAGTATTTTCCTTTAGACCAATAGTCTAGGAGACTTTGAACTCACGCCTAAATCCTTAACCAAAAACCTGATTAAGAGTGGGGATTATAGCCCAAGATTTATCTGAAGATCCACGTGACCTGGGTCTAGGAACCCTGTGCTAGGAACCCTGTGCAAAAAAAAAAAAAGGAGTTAGCTCATGAAGGTTTCAGAACCTTGGAGCTCAAAGCTCTGAGATGTCAAATTGTATGATAGTCAAGTTACCCGAACCACGAATGACTTAAGGATCTGACAATGGAGATGGAAGCGAGCCATTTAAAAGGAGGTGAGGCCATCTGGGTCGTCAGATTGACTCAAATACTCACTGGGGTTAATGAATAAAAAAACAGCCACTCGATTAAATCGATGGTTGGGAATCTTTGCAAAGTGCGAAGGTGAAATTAGCAGACATGATAGTTCACGGCCCAAAATCAACCCATGTCGTTGATCTCGTAGGGAATGGGAGATCAACGACTAGGATTAGACCAGAGTCGAGTGAGCAATTTCTAGATTGTGGAGGTTGAACCCTGCAATCACTGTGAATCGTCAATCTATGAACTGAGATAGAGGGTGGGGAATCATTACGGAGCAAGAAGGTGAAATTAGCGGATGTGCTAGTTCGTGGGTCACATTTCACCAACGTAGTTGATCTCATCGGGCTGAAAGATAAATGAATCTGGTTTGACCAAGTTGGGTGAATAATTTTAAGATTGCGGAGGGTGAGATCTCTGATAAAGAGAACGCACGTTGGGGCTCCGCAATTACTTTGAACCATTGATCGACGGACATCTTGGTATTGGCCAGATCATAACCGCAAGGCCTTGAATAGTTGTGATATGGTTAGTCGTGAACCCCTTAGGAAATACGTGGAGTAATAGAGTTCTTTAGCATCATTAGTTTGAGAGAATCGGAAAGCTCAGAAGAGATAGTGTTTTCAAGAGAAAACGTGAGACCCAAGATAGTTGGGCTCACAGGAGGAACGAAGGCTGAGGCATTTGAACACCAACAAAACTCCTTTAAGTCAGAGGAAGTTGGAAGCTTAGGAGGAGGAGCGACATTAACCATTGGGTCACAGCGCAGAGGATCAACAACTGTCTGATCAAAAAAAGGTGCACGAGCCTTAGTGATTTGTACACGTAGAAAAGTGAACTTGCCAAGTTTCAAAGTCCCGAAGTAATTTGGGACCGTCCATCATCAAGGAGAATGGGTGGTGCAAGATCCACAACTCCAAAAGTTTGTGGACCAGGAGGAGGTGAAATAGACGAAGTAGATCTTGACCATTGATCGCCAGAAGACATGTTTCATCAGATCAGTAACTCTGAAGAAATCACATCGCAAGTTTCAGTTGAGAGTTGAAAATCTTGAAGCCCGATGAGTCGGAGACCCAAAGTGAGTCTCAACCGTTAGACCCAGAGGAAAGGTGGCATGACTCTGTGTATTCTGGGTAAATACTTGAAGTGAATATCAACCGTCAGATCCAGATGGACACGTGGAAAATATCCATTTCCCTCGGGTGAAAGGAACCCGAACACCTGAAGAGAATCTGGACTGTCATATCTAGAGGACATGTGATGATAGATCGTGAAATCTGGGAGAACGCGAAGGAAAAGAGTTTGAAATCATCGAAACCTGAACATCCGAAGTAGCTGGGAGTCGTCGATATGAAGGAGGACACATGTCATCAGATCATGAACTTCGGATAGAACATCCTAAAAGAAATGAAGTGAGGATAATTTGAGGTTTGAGATTTTCGAAGGCCGAAGGCCGAAGTCCCAAAGCAAACGAGAGTTGTCTATTTGATGTGGATGCATGGCGCCAGATATAGAACTCCGGGTGCGGAATAATACAGAGGAAATTAGAGGGTGAAAGCATTGAAGTCCCGAAGTAGAATCTCGACCATTGATCGATAAGGGAGATGAAGGTCGTTGATATGGTCTTGGTGGAAAAGTTTCGAAGTCCTGAAGAGGACCAGGGCCATAGATTTGGAGAGAATGCATGGAAAACAATCTCCCACTTCGGAAGAAAGAGGAGTTATTAAAAAATAAATCCAAAAGGTCGGAGAGACGAAGTTCATTTGAACTATTTGTTTACGAGGGACAGGTGTCAGTAGATCTTCCACTCTAGGAGATAGCCACTACAGAGAAAGAAAGGTTTGAGAGTTGAAAACTCTGAACGCCGAAGTCCTGAAGAAAATCACATCCCTTGGTTTAAAAAGGGGTAGATCTGAGCTATTAGTTTAGAAGTACCATCAAGATCATGAGATCCAAGGTCACATTGAATTGTGGGGATAGAAAGTGCTCAGACTTTAAAATTTAGAGGGTGGGCCGCAATCGGAACCACGGTATTAAGAAAGGGACATGTGGTGGGTCATGGTGAATTGTGAGGAGAAAAGAAGTTGGACTCAAACCACCCTTGTCTGCACTCGCAATCACGTGATTGGCATTCAGTTGTAACCCACGGTCATATACGATGGTCGTCAAAGAAAAAATAAAAAAAGGGAGCTAGTCCCTCGACTTTCCAAATCAGAGATCGTGGAGAGTGGATTTGTTCCTATAAGGAGAACAAAAAAAAATTATGCTCCACCGTGGGTGTGTGATAGCCAAACCCCTTTGAAAATCTGGCATCTTGTCTTTGGCCGATTTCCCTCACTTTGGGAATAGCAGGACGTTGACCCTTTGTGTTTGATTTCTAATCACCCACCTACATGGTGGATCTTTGTGGCTTAGGGGAAAATATATGGTAGATGAAGCAATAATACGATGGGTTATTGGCTTATCCATGCGTGGAGATGATCTAGAAAAATATTTAACCGCTAAAGACGTTACTCAACGTAAAATCTATGGCATGTACAGTACACACCACATAATGTGTGGGGTACTAATTTCATAGATCAACACCCAGTCAGTTATATTTTTTAATCAGTTGATAGCCTATCAGATCTTGTGCACCTATAAAATGAAGAGTGTTTATTCGGGGTGGTCGTTGTAGCTAAGCTATGTGTAGCAAGAGCTCAAATGGTGTAAGTCCAGTATGTACTGAATGAGTTCACTAACGATTGTTTAGATGCTCAATTCTTTGGGAAATACTTTCATTATAGTTGGATACTACTTCTCTTAGTGATGGTTCTCTAGAGGCCCCCTCAAGGTTTTGAATGACATGCTAGGAGTGTACATCCCTTCTATGCTCTTTGACTCCTTCCATTAAACGAGAGCAGGGATCCTACCACCCAAAAGTCCCACGATGAGGTTTTTCAGAGCTGGTACCAACAACTAATTTAGGAAACAACTTCATAAGTGTCCATCCCGCACACCATTATGGATAGGTATGTTGGCTAGCTTCTATATGAATGTAATTTTCATCACATTTCATATATCCTAGTGATGACTAGGAGGTTGGGATGGAACTATTGTATTTCTGCATCACAAATGAGGATATCCAGCAAGGTGTTGTTGAATGGCCCTCACATATACAACTAGTCCCAACTGAAGACAAGGACACTCTCAAAACATGCACTAAGCACAATCAAGACCACATGCGAGGTGAGGTTGCGGGTCATCAAGCGCACCGTATGGTCCCTCCTAGGGGGGATCCAAAGTGGACAACCTATATGTATAGATTCTGACGACTTCCTCACAAGGGAGTGACATTCCCCCTAGTCTTAATCTCTTGGTTGTGAAGGTCCTACTACAAAATCTGTATTCACAACTTGCTTCTCTTCGTCCACTACTCCACCAAATGAGCCCAAAAGCAACTCAGTTACAACACACAATCAGGTTGGCTAAATTCATTTTCCAATATGGTCAATGCAGGGTGGAGACATTTTCACATGTGGTCGACTATAGCTTTGCCTTATGAAATCATCTCCAAAATATTCCCGAGGTGTCTATGAATGAGGATAGAATCTGTGTCATCGAGCTTGAGGTTGCACAATAGAAGAGAAACCTGGCCTCTTTACCTTTGGGAGAGTGCATTGGTTCATTGACAAATATTGCACAAAGACAAAATAGATCAATGTAGCCTAGGTTGAGTAGGAAAGTATATCAAAGCTCATCACTTATGTGGCCCATAAGGTCTTGATATTGTACACCCATCTTGCAGACACACATGTTGTTGTCGGCCCCTTAATTGAGAAAATCAATGCAACAGATACGATATTTCTTCAAGTAACAACAATCGATGTTGATATAACTATTCAGATTACCCCGGATCTTTAGGGCCACCTTAATGAGCCAGAGCATCAGTTCAAGGAGTTCATGTAGGAACTCAGAAATACATTTTTTGTCTATTGTGATGATCATTCTGTGAGGAAGTTGGCTTAAGGAAAAACTAAGTAATAGTGGTGGGAACCTATTGGCACCCAAAGTTTTGGGTAAATATTGCGCACATGAACAAAGGAAGTTGTACGATCTCATTCCAATTTTGCGTGAGGATTGACAAGAAGCGTGTGCCAAATCAATTTTTGATATTTGCATGTCAGTTCTAGTTCTACCAATGCATGCCGGAAATCAAGAATATACTCACCAAAATCAAGAAAATAATCGTCAGGAAATCTCCCCGAATGATTACTGCCATCAGCACGAGGATACATGGAGAAGATAGAAGATGAGTTGGCAAGGTTGTTAAGATTTCTCTAATTCTAGAAAGGTTATGTGGGATGTAGGAATGTGACAAAAGCATGCAGGACTATTAGTCAATAGAGAAAGTGGATAAAATTTGAAAGAGACAAAGCGCCTGAGCCAAGAAGGATATAAAAGAAAGCAATGACAACAGAAATAAAGCTACTCTCTCAGTGGATTCACTAGGTTATTGCTAGTTGTTCATTTTTCAAGGGCTAGTCCATTAAATCTCTCTAAGATTCTGTAGAATTGTAATGTATCCAATTATAGTCTAAGTCTATCATATGTGAAGTGTCTAAAAGGATGTGCATGGTGCAATGTATTGTAAACTTGGGGAATTATCTAAAGGGATATGAGACTATGTTGTTGTCAAATATGATTTTCTTAATGTATGCATGTGCATTATGGAATGAGGATAATAATGAAGCTACAGGTATTTTGAGTCTATGATGTGCTATTTATGCATATGAATGAATTAAGCAAGTTGCAATGAATGTTATAAATGTCAACCCATATGGATATGTGTGTGTTTAGCACTTCATCCCCGACACAAGATCATATGGTGTTTGTGATCCTCATAGCATATCAGGTGAGACCTTATTCATTCTTGGATGAAGATTGATATGTCGATGATTTGGAGTTTTTGTTGGTCGAATCTGGATGAAACCTAGGTCTTAACCCCCCAATGTTAAGAAGAACGTGTGCAAGTGTAAAACAGACCAACAAGAAGTAACTTGGCACCTTTATAATGATAAAGAGTCAATGAATAATAAGCCACTTCAAGGGGTCAATGTCCCTTTACAATATATCAAATGCACGAGAAAATATGCCTATACAAATGAATATCCTTTATTATAAATAAGAGATAAAGTAAGAATGAAGTAACATACCACTAAGAAAACCTAACCATAACTAATATACTAATAATGAATGAGGGTCAGTGCCTTAACATGGTCCCTGTCGAAAAAATCATATGTGATGATTTTCGTTAAATTTAATGTCAACCATGGAACTCGTAAACTTAGAAATGAAAGAACAGGAAATGTAGGACTAAATCTCTAATCTATCCTACGCCGATGACAATCCAAACAAATAATAAAATTCAAGAAAGCAAGATGTAGGAAATTAATATTAGGAATATATCATTGGGGTGTGAGACAATAAGTGATATAAGGGCTCAGGGTTACAATATTTCTTATACGTATGTTCATGTGACTTCACATGTGTAGCTTACTAATAAATCTTAATCCTTCAATGACTCTTCCTGTAGTAGATTCTTCTACTACGGGAAATAAAAGAAAGTAAATTGTTGAAAATGATCACTAAGGAATTCGTCACTAGGTTGTGGAACAACTAATGATATAAATTATCTTATATAGCAATCTTTCATACAAGGATGTTCGTGCAACTTTGTGAGATTATCTTATTATTTTATTGACCTTAAATGGTATTACTGTAGTGGATCCACACTTATGTTGTATGAAAACAAATTAAAGCAATGCAATGCAATAAGAAAATTAAATCAAAAGACAATTGAATTAATATGAAAATAAATCATCACTAAATGCAACTAAAAAAATTGTTCTTTGAATGAGCACAACAATGATAGAAAAAATAATGATAGGAAGGAGAACAAAATCACATAAAGAGTGGCATAGTTCTAAATTATTTATTGAAGAATGGAAAATATAGAAACAATGATGTAATGTATTTCTGTTCTAAGACTTTTGCGACCATTGTTTTGATCAGAAGGTTCTTTCGGATTCATCGCATAGGTTTTTTTATTTTTGACGTTTCGGACCAAACTAGTGTGGTCCATCATCAGGAGAAGTAATTTTATTCTCTACATTTCAGCAGATTGTACTTGTGATCGGACTTATAAAACTAATCAATCTCTAAACAAGAAACAATAACATAAATGAGATGGACGTGGTTTTAATCCTTTGTGGTTTAAATTTTATTTTCCAAGTAAGAACCTACACAAATAATCGATGATGGAATGGGAGAAAAATACCTTCTACGGTCAATACCTGTATATGTAATTCAAATCTGAACTGAGCGCCACTAACTATCAAAAGGTATGTCTTTACTGTGGGATCATCTTTATAAATGCAATCGAAGAACAATAATCCCAATCAATGAATGAAAGAGGAATAAGGGTATAGATGAAAGGAAGAGTGGTGTTGTATAATGCATATGACTAAATATATAAATATGTGTGCTCAACTTATGCACATAAATTATGATATTGGCATTGGTTGCATTTAAAACATAGCACAACCATACAATACATTAGAACATGTTGGTTGTAGAGCCTGATTATCTTCCTGATTCAGAGGTCTTTTCTTTCAACCATGTTTATACACCATGAAGACTTTACACCCCAGAAGTATGTACACTCTTCCACATGAGGGAGAGCAGAGGGGGGGTACCCCCTCTGTGGGGTTCAGGGGCGAAGCCCCCGAAGGAAAAATTTCCTTGTAAATGTATATTGTAATTTCGTATATTGTAATTTCATTGTAAATCTGGACCGTTCATTATAAGGTCGCAGATCTAATAGTAGAAATTATGTTAGAATTTTTTCCCTAGAAGGCAACCCTCTGTTATGAGGGAAATGTATTGCGGCTATGCATTATGGTGAGTATTGTATTTTGAGAGAGGAGACTGTGAGAGAAATAAGAGTAAGTTACAACGGGTTTTGTTGTAGGTTGTATCCCTTCATTTGTTGGATAATAATAAAGGAAGGACCTGACAATTTCTCTTGTGGACGTAGCCCACACTGGGTGAACCACATAAATCTGTGTCTCTATTGTATTGTGTATATTCTGTGTTTTGTTTCCGCATTTGTTTTATTTTATTGCTCCATGGTCCTGTTTTTCTAACAAATGGTATCAGAGCGAAAGGTAACTTGCAGAAAAAGAGGGTTCCTAGTTCGAGTGGGAGCAATGTCAGAAGATGGAAAGTTTATGGTCGAGAAATTTAATGGCCAAAACTACTAGTTATGGAAGATGCAAATGGAAGATTGCTTATATCAGAAGGATCTATTCCTACCATTGGGCAGAGTAGCAAAGAAGCCGACGACCATGAAGGATGAATAATGGGAGATTCTTGACAGAAAGGCTCTAGGAACGATACGGTTGAGCTTGGCAGTGTCGGTGGATTTCAATATTTTGAAAGAAAAGACAACGAAGGATTTGATGGACGTGTTGGATAAACTGTATGAAAAACCCTCGGTGTCTAATAAGGTATTTCTAATGAAGAGATTATTTAATATGAAGATGTCAGAAGGTGGGTCTATTGCAGATCATTTAAATGAATTCAATACGATTACTAATCAACTAAGTTCTGTAAAAGTGGACTTTGATGATGAGGTTAGGGCTCTTCTAATCTTGTGCTCATTGCTAGAAAGTTGGAATGGCTTGGTCATGGATGTAAGTAACTCTGTCTCTG
>CBVK0100154932.1:0-26417 GCA_900067695.1 Picea abies
GGTTTTTAAATTGTACTTGATACTGATTCACCCCCCTCTCGGTATCAACACAAAGTTGAGGTGATCAATAGCAATTCAAAGAGGTCAACCGACAAGAGGTCGGCAGGCGGTTGTGTGGCAACCAACTGAAGGCCAAATGAAGGTCGAATGGTAATCCGACTTGGTAGTCAACTGTAACAGAATCCCAAGATTCACGGGATTTGTAGCCAATGATCTACGTAGATATGTTATTATTTTTGGGTGCCTTTCTTTAGGTTTTTTCCTAGTGTAAAGCTTATAAATAAGGTGTGTTGTAATACTATAAAATCTAATCCTTAGATCAATCATTTAGAGGTTGTTGGTAATGTAGATGTAAACCAAATTGGATACAAGGTTGTTCTTATGTAAAGCAAGAAGGTATGATATCAATTGTGTCTTAGGTGTGGACCAAGGTTAGGCATGTAACCTTTTATTCTGAATGAATAAGACAACAAGAGAAAAATACACTCAAGGAATGATGGTTTTCTCGTTTGGGTTTCTAGGGTAAAATCTTTGTGTACTGTGTGTTTGCTTGGTCATTTATTTCTAGATTAAATTATTTATTTCATTGCTTCCTCTCTTCTATTAGGTTTAGCATGGAAGTATAATTTCCTAATAGGGTTCTCATTCAATTATGAGGCGGAACATTTGTTTATTCTTAAAGGAGCATGATTCTATTGATCCAAAAATCTGATTTTGGCTCAACATGATGCTCCTCATTTTCTTATCTTTCTGAGCTAGTAGGAGGGTTTCTATGAGAAACCTATAAAGTTCATGTGCCAATCAAAGAAAGTGGTACGATTCATAGTTATTATGGCATTTTCCCATTAAATATTATCAAGGGGACTTGTAGAATAATATCACCTAAGCTCTATTGGTTTTTCTCTAGGATTCTTAGTGATTGTTACTTTCTTGTATTCATTGGGTTGTTGGAATTGAATCTTTGTCGGTTGAGGGTTGAGATATAGTTGTGAATGATTGTTATGTTGGATATCTCTTTGAGATATTTTTTAGCTAAGTGCTTCTTACAGATTCCTTGGATTTAACTTGCTCATTTTCCCATACTGTTATCTCTTATTCATCTTTTATGTGATTGTTTGTGCAAATTTCTTGAAGGAGTAGAGCATACTGTCTCAAGTTGGTAGCTAGGAGGTCTAGGGGTCCTTTAGGACAACCCTCAAGCCCACCTTTCTTTGTTGGTTGGAGTTGTCTTGTTCCTCTTCTTCTCTTCTTTTATTCTATTTTCCTTTATATGTTGTTTTTTATTGCTACCTTGAATAGGTAAATTTGCCATTTTGGTCAGTTTACCCTTCAAGGATAGCTTTCTTTGTTGGCTATTTTATATCTGTAATTTTAATTGTATTCTCTTTATCTTTGTATTTTTATAAAATGTATTAAAATATGTTTGTAACATGTTCGGAAATTGACTATGTGTCTTATGCTTCCCCTGAGTTGCAGGGAACCACCTGAAGACATGTTTGTGGCAAAGGAGTTGGCAGGGTAGCGAACAAAAATATAGAACAACCATATAAAAACCCCTTCTCTCACTCATAATTTTGATTTTGTTTGAATTTTATAATCTTTCATGCACTTCATTGTCACTGTAGCATTACATTTTGAAATAAAAACTTTTGTTTTCAACACTTTCTGTCAATTTATATTAGTGTTAAATTTCACTATAATTATCATTTAGCATTTGTTCCTTATAAATTTCTATCTCACTAACTGAGGAACCAGTTGAAGTTTTCTTTCTCATGGTGGGTATGCGGCCCACAAAGAACTTCACCCCCATTACTCTGGGCTAAGTAGTGTAGTTGATTCATTTTAATTTTTTTCTTGAATTCCATAAGTGTCGTGACACTCGAGTTGAAGGATAAAGGTGCATAACCCTATAATTGGGTGATGGTTGGGTTTCCCTGCCATCATACATACTATGATCAATGTTAATTTTAGTAAGGAGGGTGAACTGACACTATTATTGTGTGCATAGTTGTACTTATTTTTCATTTTCAGGTTGTTTCCCCTAAAGAGGTCTACACACAAAAGCAAAACAAAAAACACAAAAAAACTCAAAAAGCAAAAAGGCATGGGTTCGCCCCATGAAACAAAACCAACCTATCTATCTATCTATCTATCTATATTAAGTAGATAGATTTCTGTTATTTCAATTTTATTGACCAAGAGACATGCTTGTGAAAGCATAGCATGATTTTTTCATATGGATGGGTTGTTCTTTTCATTTTTGCATTGTTAATTTATAGAATTTAAAGAACCAAAGAGAGGGAATCATCATCAGGGGCCTCTTGATGTTCAGATTGTTCAAAATCTTAGCAACAACATCACGGGCATAAATCCCCCTGTGTTTTTAAAGAGGTGGTGCTCCTCTATAATTGCTAAAATGAAATATGAAAATACAAGTTTTAATAATAAAAAAAAGTATAATCACAAAAGAAAGGTTCTTGAGAAAAGGACCAAGAACTTATTTAAGACAAAAATATAATATCTTTACAATATTATATAGAAGTAAAGAAAGTATCATATAAGATTAACATATTTCTCACATCCATCACAATATAAGCAATATTTGGTCATATCATAAGACATAAAACATATAAGGCCACAATGCAGAGAAATTTAGATTAGTATTGCATTTAAAACTGAAAATGAATATGATGAGCACACTCCAAAAATATGATACTCAGAAATCCCAAAGTCTGAGAAATCATTAAAGCTATGCCCCAAATTAGTTCTCTAGGGAGTTCAAAAATAATTGTCGGGTTTTACATTGGAATGTAAAATTAAAGTAAAAGTGTTCGTACAAACAGACTAGGATGGGGCTCCTGTGGACCTTTAAAAGAAATACTTGGATATGGAAGAAAAGAGAAAAACAATTATAAATCAACTATGAGTTTTCATGAATGAAAAGACATAAGTTGGATGATTTCTAAATGATAAGTATAGAGGAAGAGAAATTATGAAAAATGACCTCTTGACTTACAGTGATGGATCTTCTCTCTCTCATTTACTAGCTGGGATGTATTTTATACTTTGTTTGGATGGAACTACCTAACCGATTGTAACTTTTTTCTCCTTATCTGATTCTGTTATTTTGATTAAATCATTCTTTAACCAATTTTCAATATATTCTCTCATGGGTGCAACCATTATCTCTTCTTTAACTTTGATATTGAACAATGCATTTTCAAGATCTTTAATATCCATTATGAGTTGATGGAGATTTTATTCAATATCATCATTTTTGTTTACATAATGGACTAGCCAACTTTCTACTTATGTCTCTGAGCATTCAGTCAGGTTGTTAAACTTTTATGTTGACAAGATTTTTAAGGAATCCAACTTTTCTTCCATTTTTTCTTTGGATAGAAATTGATTTCATGATCAAATGTGGGTCCTCCATGTCTTCAATCGACCCAACTAGTTATAACTTAGTAAAATTTAAATATAATTCACCCCTTTTAGAACTAACGACATCACATTTCGATAACATTTCTCTTCAACTTTTAATTATCTTGAGCCAACATGCCTTTAATTGTTTTAAACAGAGTGTTGAAGGAAAATCCTCTTCTTTTCTCTGAAATTCACTAAGAATTGAAACTCTTGCAATAAAAGTAGAGATAACTCCTTTATAGAATTATTCATCGTTTCCCAAGTTTGCTTGAAGATATTGTATGAAGTGTAGCATTCTAAACCTTAGAGAGACAAAGTTAGTTTCAAACTCCCAAGTTTCAAGAATCAACGACATTCTCTTTTGGATGTTATCACCGACATATCTCCTGATAGCAGTTAAAAAACTTGATGTTCCTTTTAATCTCGAGCTTGATTATGATCTACCTTTCAGAGTCTTTAAGGGTTGTATGGTGGAAATAGGACTGGAAAACAATGGTGGGGGCATCAACGCATTTTCCAATTCTCTTACTCTATCTTTTAAAATTGCATTTTCATTTTCTACATCTCCAATTGAAAACTTTAAAGCTTCTCTTGTGGCCTCATGGAATTCCGTAACTTTTGAGGGTGGAACCCCTTGAAAATCAAATTATGAATTCCATTTCTCTTGAATTTTCTTATTCGTTGAATTCACCTTTTCAATGAATTTCTTAGATTTTATTGAATGTATCACGATGTAGGGTAAGGGACTCTTCTTCAAATATAATTGGTTCTTGGGTAGCCAATTCTCTTGCAATTGTTTTGCTTTCTTATAGTCTACATTCTTCACCTAGAAATTCTATCCCTTCAACATTTATATTGAGCTCCATATCCTCCGGGCCAATTTCATTTCCAGGTATGTCTTCATCTTCTCCCTCTTTATTTGTACCTATCTTCCTTTTACGAGCAATTGGGAGTGTGTGTGACTTCTCAATATTTCCCTTGGGAGGGTTTTGTTCTCCTCCGTCATCAGATATCAATTGAAGAATTTTTTTGTTCTTGAATTCAATTTTGGGGCTTTCCTTTGGTTGAGCTATTTTTTGGGGTAATATTCGGGGACTATGAACTTATTTCATTTGTAACCCATCCTCGTTGTCTGTGATGGTCATTGATACTGACTACTATCTGAATATATTCTTGCAATTTTTCCACAGGTAACCCTTGAGGATTTTGACTCTCGCCTTCTTCTTCTCCAAATAAGAATGTTTTGGCAAATGACATGTTATATCCTACTGATGTCATGTGGGTCATGAATAATTGATTAGGGTCAAAACCCTTGATCTCATTATCTTGCTTGAGATTAAATAATTCAAATTTAGTTGAGGTTTCATCTAAATGGTAAATACTCTTCATAGTTATTTCCCCGATATTCTATGGTAATGGGAAAAGCTATTATTTCATTTTTTCATTAAAAAAGTGAGCCCAAAATTTGTATTGTTTACATACATCAACTATAAATAATCTATCAAAAACATAGTAGGATAGAAACGGAGGTTTTTCATGTGAATAATAGTGTCTGATAATACTAAAATTTTCCATATCTTTGAAGCTTCCTTTTCCAGCTAAGAAAGATACAACCTCTTGTGACGTCCCCAACCTCCAACACCACAGGTTGGGCATGCTACCTGCCACTAGAATTCCCTCCAAGACACTTTAATACCAATATGTAACATACCCAGCCACCAGCAGGCTAGGTCACGCTATTTCAAATCTCACTTTAAGAACTGAGTTCAAATTATGATAGCATTTAACTAATAAAGAAGCATGAAAGAAATGCAATAACTGCACATGCAATAATCAATATTCATGCTAGACTTAAAAAGAAAACTTAACCATGCCATGCACAACAATAACCAATAAGAAAGAAAATTAAAATACATATCTCAGAGATAATAAATAATACACATCAGAAATAAATATTCAAGCAAAGGAAACCATGATAGAGAGCACTTATCTTAAACAAATCCAATCACCAACTAGCTGCAAACGAAGGACATTCCACCCAACCTTAGACATTGTTGTTCCAAGTCTCAATAGCAGGTCACCCTCGATCCAGGGCTATGAATCCACAAGGACAGGTTCTAGAGTGACACTCAGCTTCCCAAACCAATCAACACTCAAGCTCTCATAGGTTACTCAACACACAACAATCCAAAGTATACCAGCTCTCTTATCTCCATCCTGCACCACCCAAAGACAATGAACCCCCTTCACTGCCATGTAGTCCCTTAGGTTGTCCATTTCTTTCCAGGGCTCCAGTGCATATGGTCAAGAATCTCCATGCCATGACTCTAAGGATTCGTAATTGTGAATAAGGTTTAGCACATGACAATGCATCTCAAGAATACAGACACCAATTCATGGCTGGAATATAGTAGTAATTACTACAACCAACAAAAGAGTGACTTATTTTCTTCAATAGTTCGTCCCCATGTCTCAACCAAGAACAAGAACGAATGAACCAAATGATAGATTGAAATCATGAATGGAGAAGAACCCCCAAATACCCCACTAGAGGTGTTTATGTAATTACATGCAATAAAGAACCACATGTCATTTTCCCCAAGAATCTTATGTAATTACTTCTTTCTCTCTAAAATTCCAAGATCAAGGTAAATAAAATATAATAAAAAGACTTAGACCCTTTAGCCCTCTCTCTCATGGAATAATAGCCCGCTATAACTCTTGTCCTTATTAATCTTGCAACCAATTATGTATTTTATTATTTGGAATGTTCAAAGTATTGCATTTCCTAGGCACTCCAACCTCTTTAAATTGTTTAGGCACTCCGACCTTTCATCAAATAAACAAAATATATTATTTTATATGGGGACTCAAAATTGAGGGATTACATTTCCCTCCCCCTTATTTTGGCACCATTCTTAGTGCATATACAAAACATAAATAAAAAAATTCAAAACTCTTCAAAAATTCCTGAGTACTTTGTCTGCATGGCATCTTCATGCTCCCAAGTAGCATCTTCAGGACCCTAGCAGGTCCACTGAAATTTTACCAATTCTATGAATCGATTCCAGAGCATTTGAATTTTTTGTCCAATATGTGCAATGGTTGGACTTGAAAGTCTCCTTCTATCTCCACTTGAATCAAATTCTAATCAATAACATGGTTAGGATCATGTACATATTTTTTCAGCAAAGAGACATTAAATAAATTATGCACATTCATTTAAACATGCAATGCAATCATGTATGCAAGTAGCCTTATTATGTTCAATATCTCAAATGGACTACAGAATATAGCTGCTAGCTTTGTACAACTGCCCAACTTCAATGAACTCTTCTTGGGATTCACTTTCAAAATCACATTCTCTCCCACTTTAAATTCTCTAGTTGTCATGTTCTTATCTGCATAACTATTTTTCCTATCTTGTGTTGCCTTCAGATTCTACTTAATTTTAACCATCTGGTCTTCCATAGACTTGAGCAATTTTGGCCCAAGTACTACTTTGTCTACTGGGTTGTCCCAACTTACTGGAGTATTGCATTTTTTGTCATACATAGCTTCAAATGGACTCATCTTCAATGAAGCTTGATACCCATTATTATAGGAAATCTCAACCAAATGCAAGTAATCTTCACATTTAGATGGCTTATCCATCACATACATTCTCAACATGTCTTCAATCACTTGGTTGACTCTCTTTTTCTACCCATCTGACTGTGGACGGTAGGTAGTACTAAAATTCAAATTTGTACCAAATCCCTTAAATAGTTCCCTCCTTAAATTTGAAGTAAACTTCATGTCTCTGTCTGAAACAACTGCCTTAGGTATTCCATGCAACCTAGCAATTTCCCTCATGTAATTTTTTGCTATATCATGTTGTATGAGTCATCTTTACAGACACAAAATGAGAAGACTTTGCCAATTTATCAACCACTACCATTATTGCATCATGTTTCCTTTTTGTTCTGGGAAACTTAGTGATAAAATCAATGGTTACCACTTCCCATTTCTTCTTTGGAATTGGTAATGTTTGTAGCAAAATCGTTGGGTGTCTATGTTGAGCCTTCACTCTCTGACATTCCATACATCTGGCAAGGTAATCAACAACATCCTTCTTCATTCCAAGCCAAAATAATTGGCTTCTTATTGTTGCAATTGTTTTCTGGTAACTAGGATGTCCAACATATGGAACATTATGCATTTCCTTTAATACCAAATTCCAAAGTTCTCCAAAACTAGAAACATAAATTATATTCTTATGCATAACTAATCCATCTTCCTTAATCTCATACTCTTTAATTTTCTATTGTACATTTTAGTGTTGTAAACTTTCTTTTACTTGTAGGTAATGTTGATATGTAACAACAACATCCCAAATTTTGCTCTTCAAATATGACTGGTGCATACTAATGGTTGTAGCATCAATGAGATGTATCCTTATGTTGAGTGCATCAACAACTTTATTTTCCTTTCCTTTGATATGCTTGATGCCAAAGTCATACTCACTTAAAAATTCTAGCCATCTTGTCTACCTAGCATTCAAAGTTGGTTGTTCAAAAAGATATTTCAGACCACTATGGTTTGTCCTTAGTTCGAATATATTTCCCATGAGATAATGCCTCCACATATTCAATGCATGAACTATGGCATAAAGCTCCAAATCATGTGTGGCATAATTTCTCTCATGTTATTTAATATTTCTAGACTCATAACTAATGACATGTCCATTTTGAGTGAGGACTCCACCAAGTCCTTCATTGCATGCATATGTACATACCACAAAATTCTCATTTGGGTCAACAATCTTTAAAATAGGTGCACTAGTAAGTAATTATTTCAATAAATTGAAATTTTCTTCACGCTTTGTTGTCCATTCAAATTTAATTCTCTTTGTTTGCAAAAAAGTGATGGGATGGATGATCTTAGAGAATCTTTTTATAAATCTCATGTAGTATCCAACTAATCCCATAAAGGATTTGATTTCTTAAACATTTCTTGGTGTTGGCCATCCTCTAATGGCTTCAATCTTTTCAGGATCTACTTCTATACCTTCTTCTAAAATAATGTGTCCCAAATAATGGATTTATTCTTGGTAAAAATAACACTTGCTTAACTTGGCATACAATTGATGTTCCCTTAGTACTTACAACACCAACCTTAAGTGGTGTTCATGTTCTTCCTCTGAATTAGAGTAAATGATTATGTCATCCAAGAACACAATGAAAAATTTATCCAGATAATTTCTGAATATGCCATTTATTAAGCACATAAATACAGTTGGTGCATTGGTCAGTCCAAATGGCACCCCTACAAATTCATAATGTCCATACCTGGTTCTAAAGGTTGTCTTACTAATGTTTTCTTCCTTGATTCTTGCTTGATGGTATCTTGATCTCAAGTCTATCTTTGAAAATATATTTTCCCATCTTATTTGATCAAAGAGGTCATCAATTCTGGGTAGAGGGTATTTTTTCTTCACAGTGGCTTTATTTAGATATATAAAGTCAATACATAGTCTCAATGTTCCATCCTTCTTTTTGACAAAGAATATTGGTGCTCCCCAAAGTGAAACAGTTGGGTGTATGTGTTGGAGTAGGAAATTTTGGGAGTTAAGCGCAGTAAGCAAGGTAGAATGGACCAAAAGAAATAGTGTGCGCCAGGAAAGAAGGAAAAGTAGCGCGACAAATGGAAAAGGAAGCAGCATGCCAGGAAAGAAGGAAGACTAGCACAGAGTCAAAGAAAGAAAGAGTTGGATCGAAGACCAACCGTAGGGAAGGTAATTGGAAAGTGGACAAGTTGATGCCACTTAATATTAGGGTTTTTGATTCATAATGTAAGGGTTTTTACCGATTTTTTAGTATAAATAGAGGATGTATGAGGCAGCTAGGGGGTAAGTCATAGATCAGATCGTATCATTGAACTTTGTCATGAGAGGAGTACTTTGAGCATCCTTTTAATTTTTGAGTCGAAGTCTGTATTTTGTTGAGAGTTGTAGAGCTCAGATGGAGTTGAGATGTAATTGAGGGTCAGGTCACAAGTTGTGAAGCTTGGTGCGACGTTGGTCAGCCTCATGCACCATTCTTAAACCCTATGATGTAATTCATGCAATGTTATTTTGATGAAGAATAAGAAATAACCAGAAGATCTTTGTGGATGTAGCCCGGAAGGGTGAACCACAATAAATGGTGTCTTTATGTGTTCTATGTTTCTTTTATGTACTGTATAATGAATGAATGGATAAATGAATGCATCTATTAGAGTTTATTAACAACGTGCACTAGAATAATTATGCAGAATAAATGTTATCAAAGGGATAAAGTAGTAGATCTAATGAATGTTATGGTAGAATATATGTTAAAGTAGAAGAAAAAGTAAAAGAACATCCCCAATCCCTTTCATGACTACAGACATCTGCGTCCTGCAATCACCCATAAGCCATCTCAGGTGAGACCGCTTTGTGCATTGTGTGTGTAGTGTAGCCTTCTGGTTTACTAGAAGTGAAAAGGGTTTTGTTGGAGAACTAAGGTAGAACCCGGGCCAGCCCATACATCCAAAAAATGGCCCTGTTACTGTCTGGAACTCATAAGAACAACCTGGAATGAGTTTGGTGAAAAAGATGCAGTGGTAAAAAAGGATTTTCAGGCCATGGAATCCTACAAAACAAGAGATTGAAATATAGTTGGAGACAAAGTTGTTAGAGTTCGCGTAGAAATATAACAAAATTTCCAGATATACATTGTGCCACTACCTGTAGAGGTATGTGTTTACCGATTTGCATGAAGTATATTTTTGTTACTTTCCAGAGTTATTACAGGAGTGGTTATTGAGGTTGAAAGATACCCATCTGACTAATCATATTAGACCAGTAGAGTGAACTGTTGAGAACATTACGCGACTAGGAAGGGCTAATAATAAATTCACGCATGTAGTGGATTTTTGGTTAGACAGTATTATTGCATGGTTTCTTACTAAATTTGTAGTCGATACAACAAATTCATATACTGTTGCAAAGAAATATTTATTAAAGGGACCCATAGGAAGGTACATTAGGTCTCTTTACATGTCGATCAAGATCTTATTACATGATAAAGGCATGATGACCATGGAATCAAACAACTAGATCGTTCTGCGCGCATGGGGGAGCTGGGGGAAGCACTAAGGAAGATCTGAGATATGGAGAAGGCTCTGGAGAGTAGCCAGAAGAAGGAAGTAATGGACCCCATCATGACAGATGATGAATAGATCAGGGAGATCATAAGAAAATTAAGTGTGACATGCAGTAGATGACCCTACCAGTATAATATGAATAGCAAGAAGAGGGCAGTAGCTGAGCGAGAGGGCTTGGACAATGATGAGAAAGAGGTAGAGGATATCTGCACCACGGGGCAGGTTGAGGATATCTTATGTGCCACATATGAGAGGAAAACTAGAGGTCATGGTTCCGATGCAGAAGAAGGCTCTCCATTCCAGATATGAATAAGTGTGGAACCCACAACCCCATGTTCGACTAATACATCTGAAGAAAAAAATCCAGTTAACCAACAAGTGATTAGTGGTAGAAGAATTTTTACAGGATGTGGGTCTAGTGGAAACTCAAGCAGAAGTGAAAGTTAAACAAGTAGCAGTCAAGTATCTACACCACACGGAGGGGGTAGTATAGTAAACTTCACAATGGCAGAACAATATCCAACTATTAGGTTACCGAAGTTTCGAGGGGACAGATAAGATGACCCAGAAAAACATGTGTTTATCTGTGAGAAGATATGGGAAGCAAAGCAGATTACAGATGAAGATACAAAGGTTGCACAATTGGAAATCACATTCAAAGACCGTGCATTAGACCGATACATGGGTCTCGCAGCAAATAATCCAACGAGAGCACCTACAATTGTAGTAGAGGTGAAGAGACAATTAATAAATGAATTTCATAAACCAAGTTCATAGGACCAGTTTATGAATGAAATGATAGAGATTAAGCAGAAACCTAGAGAATCATTTTGGGAGGTGCACCAGAAGTTCAAGAGGCTAAAAGGTAAGTTAAAGTACACTATTATTGATATGCAACATAGACATGTGTTTGTTAACTCTTTATTGCCACACTTGAAGTATCCTTTGAGGCAGCATAAATTCCAAAGTTAGGTTGAGGCTCTGAAAGCAACCTTACAATTAGAGGAAAATCAGTATAAGCAGACAGATCCAGTTGTGGAAGAGTTGAGGCAAGACCTGAAGAAATTAACATTTCAGTTGAATCAGAATAAAGGTAAGGAGAAAAGGGAAGACGTCTGGTGTACAATGTGCAAGACAAAATGCCATCATAAGATTGAGTGTCCATTATTTGTGCAGTATATTGGAATGGGTATGCCAAACACTTTATCTTCAGGAGGACCAAGGTGTGAGATTTTTAAAACACACGGGCATGATCCCTATCATTGCCCCATGATGTAGAAGTATCAGACAATACTGAAGAGTACATTTTGTAATTTTTGTAAGTCAGTAGGACACGAATATAAGGACTGTAGAACTTTGAAGATGATGAAAGAAAGGATTTTAGATACTTATAAGGTGCAAGCTAAACATATAACAAGACAACTTGTGCAACAACCACATTATAACAATGTGCAACAAACACAGTATAATACTGCACAACAGTTTCATCCACAACCACAGTACAACAATGCACAACAGTTTGGAGCACCACCGCAGTATAATAATGCATAGCAGTGCACAACACCACCATAGCACAGTTGCAGTACAATCAAGGACCTCAGTATAATACACCGCACATAGATAATCAAGGGAAAAAAGGAGGCTTCAAAGGAGGAGGTCATGGAGTAAGAGGCTTTGGAGGAGGTCGAGTACCAGAAGTGTGTCACAACTGTCAAAAACCTGGACACTATGTCAGAGAATGTCCATAGACACCTACGACATGTGTGTATTGTCGCAAAACAGACCATGAAATAGAAGACTATCCGATATTGTTAACAAAAATACAGAACAAGAGGAACCAGAATAACCAGAATGTGCAATGGATGCAGTGGAAAATGGAGAAGAGGATGGGAATAATATTAACATAGTTACTAGAGGTGGAGCCAAGATAGGAGAAGATGAAACAAAGAAGGATCAAGATCAGTACCAGTGGGTCAAGAAGAATACAACATCTGAACAAAAGTTTGATGCATGCAAAGAGAAAGAGATATTCAAAGAAGATAGGCAGGAGATTTTGAAAGAAAACATTATGTCTACTTCAGGAAAAAAGCCAGTAGATGAGATACCAGTGTATGACATACCTCCACTATTTGACTAGACCAGCAAAGAGCAGCGTTCAGAGAAAGTAAGTAACTTAATAAAAAATTTGGGATCTTGTGTAAAGTTGTTGAATGATAGAAACTCTTTACAAATACTACAAAATATGTTAGAAAAGTGTCATCCTGGGGAAGAAGGGATAAAGACAGTGAATCGGGTCCGGAAGAAGAGAAGAGCAAGTAGAGAATTCAGATTGAATGCAAATATAGGAGATTTCAATATGGGGGATATCATATTAGACTTAGGATCTGAAGTTAATGTTCTGCCAAAGAAGACCTAGGAAGCTATGGGAGAACCTCAATTGGGGTATTCACCTATCCAGTTGAAGTTAGCAAATAAGCATAGAATGGTTCCAATTGGAAGATTGAAATGGATTCCATTAGATATTGATGGTGTGTACACCATGGTAGACTTTGAAGTCATTGAAATAGTGGATAACACTTCACCATATCCAACTTTGTTGGGTTTGGATTGGGCTTTTGATAACCAAGCTATTATCAATTTGAAGACAAGGAAGATGATAATTGAATATGGAGAATACATAGTTATTGCGCCATTGGATCCCTCAGAAGGAGGAAGGTATGTGGAACCTGGGACAACCAATATTCTTACAGAAGATGTGAATCAGTTGTACAGAACTACCATGCGCAAAGAGGATTATATCAACCCAACTGCAGATGGCATGTTGAGTTGGAGGAGTATTATTTCTTGTGCTTTAGACTCTGACAATTATTTCTTGTGCTTTAGACTCTGACATAGGACTATAAAACTAGCAACAATGACTACATGAATTATCCACCATAAGATGTGTCAGAATGATGCACACACTGAGATGGATTGGTTCAGAGGTAAGAGAGCCTCCTACTTTTTATGGTCTGAATGACTTAGAATAATTTTTAATGAAGTTTGAATTAGAGGTAGTAGAAAGTTAGAGATTACCAGTATTAGATATTGCTTTGAAAGATACACCTTCCCGTTGGTGGTGTACACACAAGTAAAAGACCAACAATTGGTTTCAATGCAAGAGGTTACTGCGCATCAGATTCGGTGCAGAGTAGGAGCATAAATATCAGGAGAAATATGATGGAATTGGAGAACCTAAAGAACATGTAGATAGGTGCATGGTTCGATGGAGATTAGTACCACCACAATAATGGCCACATCATTTTATTGATACATTAGAAGGCATTCCAAAGAATTGGTACACAAAATATGAACAACACAGAGAAACTACAAACTAGGAAGAGATACAACATAATTTTGTAGTTACATTTACCTTTGAGAATGAAATTCCAGGGATAGGTACAATGTTGAAGGTGGTAAGAGAAAAAATATTTAAAGAACCAGAATTTGAAATAATCCTAACATATCAGAAGTAGAAGAGACAAACAGTTAAACAATTGCTACATTGTTATCACGTCACAGAAGAAGAAGATCCAACAGAAGAAAACCCGCGCAATATCCAGATCTCAGAAGTTGAAGGAGAAAGGGAAATAGAAGGTCCAAAGCTAGATTCAGAAGATTATGCTACACCATTAATGATCAAGAAGGTAAACATTGGAACTGCAGAAAACCCAAAGATTGCAAACATTGGAGATTATTGGGATAATCAAACTGTAGAAAGAATCACAGAATTACTGCGCGGGTATAATGACTTATTCCTAGTGACATTTTCAGAAATGAGGGGGAGGGGATTAGTAGGAGAACTAGGAGATGAAGACCCCTTTGAAGCCAAAAGTCAGACATATAAGACAGAGACCTTGTATATTGAATCCAATATACAAAGAGAAAGTGAAGGAAGAAATTGACAAGATGTTGGAAGCTAGTGTCCTAGAACCTATAGAAGAATCAGAATGGATTAGTCCTATGGCGGCGCAAGAAAAGAAGAAAGGAGGGATCAAGATTTGTGTATATTTGAGGAAACTAAATGATGCTTGCTTATATGATCCTTTCCCTACCCCATTCACAGACGAAGTTTTGGAGAATGTAGGGGGTCAAGAAGCTTATTCTTTTACAGATGGGTTTTCGAGATATCATAAGATTAGGATATCACCATAAGATAGACATAAGACAACATTGCTACAGAATGGGGATCATTTCAATATACAATCATGCCATTTGGGTTGAAGAATGTGCCAATCATTTTTTCAAGAGTAGTAGTAGCAGCTTTTAAGGACTTCATTCATAAGTTTTTGGAGGTTTACTTGGACGATTAGACAATGTTTAGATTACTAAAGGACCATGTTGCAACGATAAGATTAATGTTAGACAGATGCAAACAGTGTCAAGTATCATTGAATATTAAGAAATGTATTTTCAGCGCACCTTTTGGTATTTTGTTCGGGCATTTGCTGTGTAAACAGGGTCTGTTGGTTGATCCTGTTAAAATTGTTGTCATAGTTAACTTTCCACCACCGACACGAGTATTCCAGTTGAGAAGTACACTTGGTCATACATGGTATTACAGGAAGTTCATAAAAGGATATGCACATATTATTGCGCCAATGGAGAAATTGTTGAAGAAGGACACTAAGTATCAATGGAATGATGAATACCAACAAATTTTGAATATTTTGAAGGAGAAGATGGTTACTGCGTTGATTTTAGTGTTTCCAGATTGGGAAAAAGAATTTCATGTGCATGTGGATGCATATGCAATAACATTAGGAGCAGTATTGACACAACCAACATAAGGTGATATAGATCACCCTATTGAATTTGCAAGAAGGAAGTTATCAAATTCAAAACAAAACTATAACACTATAGAAAGAGAAGGATTAGCTATGGTATATGCTTTGCAGAAATACATACATTACTCTTTAGGGAAACATTTTAAGATGTTTACATATCACTTTGTGCTAAGATATTTAGTCAATAAACTAGTGTTGGGGGGGAGGATATTTAGATGGCTACTTTTATTCCAAGAATTTGATTTTGAAGTTATGGTGAAGCCTGGAAGATTGAATGCAGGACCAGATTGCTTATCCATGATAACTAATGGAGAAAAATCCAGTAACTTGGAAGACAACTTTCTAGATGCACAATTGTTTTCAGTACAGATAGCTTATGAGTATTTTGCTGACATTATTGAGTTTTTTAGTACAAGATTTGCACCAAGAGAATTTACTATTGCGCAGAAGAAAATTTTGGTGGTCAGAACTGCAGACTATCAATTGATTGCAGGTCATTTATACAAACTTGAAGCAGATAACATTTTGAGGAGATGTGTTATGGAGCATGAAAGGCCTATCATTTTAGCAGAAGCGCATGAAGGAATTGTTGGAGGACACTACGCAGGAAAAGCTACTGCATAGAAGGTATTCTGTGTAGGATTATGGTGGCCAACAATTCACAAGGATTCAAAGGAATACTTTTAGAAGTGTGATGTTTGTCAAAGAGTTGGGAAACCATCCAGGAGGGATGAGATGCCATTGATACCTCAATTAACTTTACAAGTGTTTGATAAGTGGGTAGTAGATTTTGTAGGTCCAATTAATCCACCAAAAATAAGATCAGGAGCAAGATATATTATTACAATGACATAATACTTGAACAAATGGGTTGAGGAAGCACTAGTGAAGGATTGCAACGTAGAGACTGCAACACACTTTCTATTTGAACATGTAGTGACAAGGTTTGGATGCCCAAGAATATTGATGAATGATCAGAGGACTCACTTCATCAACAGTACAATTGAGGCAATGCTGGAAGAATTTGAGATAAATCATCAGAAGAGCACTCCATATCATCCTCAGGAAAACAGAACAGTGGAAGCCTTTAACAAGATTTTGGAGAATGACTTGACAAAGATTTGTAATGTGAGCAAAGTTGATTGGGATTTGAAGGTGACAGCGGTACTTTGGGCTTATATAACTACATGAAAGAAGCTAACAGGGAAGACACCCTCTAGGTTGATATATGGACAACAAGTAGTAGTTCCCTTAGATTATTTCATACCAATTTTGTGCACTGCAACAATTACTGATATGACAAAAAGAGGTGCAGTACAGGAAATATTGGCTCAACTGATGGAATTAGAAGAGGAAAAAATCATAGCAGGTTTCCGTCAGGAGGTACATAAAGCAAAAGATAAAGCATGGCATGACAGACATATCAAGAAGAAGAACTTAAAAGTAGGAGATCTAGTTCTCCTCTATGACAGTAAATATTTGCAGCACCCAGGGAAACTCAAAATGCATTAGCTAGGGCCATACCAGATAAAATCTGTCATTGATGGAGCTATTGTACAATTGCAGGACTTAGCAGGCAAGGAAGTTCAAGGATTGGTGAATGGTAGTCTTCTAAAACTATATAGGGACAGTCGACCTATTAACCCTCAGTAGTTGCATCGAAAACAAGTAGACCTATACATATTGTGAATAGTATGAGTTAAAAGAAGAAAAAGCCAAAAAGAAGTAGTTAGAGGAATAAGTGATAGACAAATAATTGAGAATGATAGTGCGCAACAGACAAAAAGTCAAGGTAAAAAGAAGTGAAGTTACTACGCATAGGATAGATACGACAAAAGGAAATACCAGTGCGCCAAAGATAGATCACAGTAGAAAATTACGGCACACCGAAAAACCGAAACAATCGAGAAAAAGAAAAACTTGTCACTAGAAAAAGAAGGCGTGAAACGAATATTTATGGCAGTCATTAAAGCGTTCCCGAGAAGCTTTGGAGCATTTATGACAACACTTTAGAAGAAACATTAGGGTTCAACAAGCCACACCATGAATTCGAGTGAACGCAGAGATTTCATTGAGAAGCAAAGAACGAACAAGCAATTTAGTAGGCAAACAATGAGATTTCAGACATAAACCCACTTACATTCCAACACGATGGTGCCACCCAAAGTCGGAGCACCTAGCCAAATGTCGAGGAGAACCCATAGGAACAACAGGTCACCGTCGGAGCCAACAATGGATGCCGAAAACTCTACGCAGATGGAGGGAGTGGTGGATGTTGATGCCATTCTTTCCCCGGTCATCGAACTGGTGAGTCCTACACTAGTTGAGGAGCAAACAATACATATGCATATTGACCCACCAAACACAGCAATAGAGCCAAACTCGACATAGGAAATAGTTCATCCCACAGAGGAAGCAAATGAGGAAAGGACTGAGTCCAACGAGCCGAGGACTCAAGATGGCACAAAACAGACACAGCAGGAACAAACCCCATCAATAGAGATCATGACACAACAGGAGTCTTGCGCAGTGAAGGAGGAGGAAGAGAAAACATATCAAGAAGCAAGGCCCTCAAGTGCGCCAGAAAAGGAGAAAAGAAAACAACAAGTCCAGAGATCCCTGCGCAAGCAACTAGAGGTAACCATTGTGTTACCCTGCATACCAGCATGAGTAAAGGTTGTCGCATACTTACTTGGATGCGTAGATAAACAACACTATTCCGACCATGATGTAAGGGACACAGATAAATTCCTAGAGTTTGTACAACATGTATACTTGGAAAGAAGAGGGGTCAGTGCGACATGAATACTAATAATGGAACCTAAGTAGTGGATACAAGGGTTATATAATACATTCATAATAAACCTATTATAGATCTCGCACTTTGGTAGGGAAAAGAATGTAAATAATTGTGACAAGAAGTTACTGGAATTCACACACATAGGTATTTTGTGGCTAGATACACAAGTTTCCATCTACGTCGACTTGATAGCCAAGATAACAGGTCTACCAACCAACGGGGAGAAACCTGCACAATACCTTGATGACAAGACCAAGGAGAAATCCTTGGCAGAAGAGATGAAGTAGACCTATGGGATAGAGAGAGGATCCAGGGGGGTAATTATCAACATGATAAGTGAACCAGCAAAATGGATAGCAACCAAAATGATGGCCTATAAATTACTCAGGAAGTGTCGCAAGGAGAAAGTGTTAGCAGGTGTAATAGCAGTAATCGTGCAGTGCGTGAAGGGCACTGTATTAAGATGGAGCCCATATCTATTAAACTTATTTTTAGATGATTTCAAAGACGCTTAGGATGTAGGGACAGAGTTTCATTACTTGTGGCTCATTATATTGATTGCATTAGTGGGTTGGAAGCACCCCAAATACAACATGTTCTACCAGAGAACTCCAAGGTGTCACACAACTCAATATGAATCATTGTGGCACACAAATATTGCAAAATAAAGACAGACAAATACCAGCATCTTCGTGACATACCTTGAAGAAATCCAAGAAAAGGTGGCAGAAACTTGGAGGATCCCACCTGAGGTGGTGGAGTACAAAACAATAGAAAATTTTAAAGCATCGAGGCATAATATGTGGATCTAGGCCAAAAGGGATCCAGAGAAGGAGTGGATGCAGATGAGATATTGAATCACGACAAAAGAAGTACAATGGGAAATGAAAGACTGGCAAGAAGAATGGAAGGATCTAGTAGAGCAACCAAAGGACAAACAACCAACAAAGGATAAACACCCAGCAGAAGTAGGCCCATCACAAACGAAGAGTAGCCCAGTAGGTAATACAAGGAGCACAACATAGAACAATAAGCAGACAGGGGGGAGTGCAACAATAAAGAAGAAGATGATTCCCAAGCTGACCACACAACAAAAGGACCACACATATACTACTAATGGTGCGAACTAAAGGAAGGAGAACATCCTTGCGCTGGAGGGACAAGCAGGAAGAAATATACTAGATATCCCAGGCATAATAGAGGCAATACAACCAAATCCACCAAAGAGAATGATTGTACAAACAAGTGGAGCGTGAAAGAAAATGAAGGCACACAAGGGAGACCAAGAGTATACCATAACAGAGGATTATGCATAACTAGTCATAGAAAAGGTACATGACCACGCCATAGAAGCCCGAGAAGATGCAGAGAAACAAAGAGAAAAGATCATGTGAGAGATGACAAAGGTAAAGCAGGCATTAGAGCACATACGATTTACCAAGGAACAACAGGAAGGGGGCACACAACAACAAACAATGCAAGTGTATCCCATGCCACCACAGAAAGAAGAGGAGACAATGCAACTAATATCATTGGCAAGACAAAGATTTAGCCTCACCAAAGACATGTTGCAAATTGATCAGGACATGGTGCATAAACAACTTAAGGACGTACAACAGATGGAGTTGGTATTGATGAGGATACCAACCAAGGCCTTAATAAGTTGCAGATTAGCATGGCGCACGAAGTTCAATCCAGAGCTAGGTCAGATGAAACAAATATGAATACAGTCAAGGAAGAAAAAGAGGTGCTCGAGACAGTACTAAAAGAAACATAGATTGAACATGACGAGGAAAAATGACATGCAGATAGATTAGAGAAAAGACTTGAAGAAGTCTTCCAAACAATTTTGGACAATGCACTCGGAGGAGAAATCAACGCGGAACAAAATCTAAAGAATATAGCGCAAACGATGGAGGAATACAAGCGGGAGATAAGAGAATTGGTGGAGAAAATGAAACCAACTACCCCGCCAGAGGTCAGATCCAAAAGGGAACAACAGGCCATAGAACAAACAAATTATATTGTGTTATAAGTCAAAGGAATAACAAAACTTTACGAGAGGACCGCATAACTTTAGACAAGCTTGGAAGAAGATGAAGGAATCAAGAACTTGGATAAAAGGGAAGAAAATCTTAATGTCGCAGTCTAGGATTTAAAGCAGTGACAGAGGGAAATGCCCATACCCATGAGACTGAAGGCCACGTAGGAAATAAAGAACCTGCAAATAGAAGTGAAGACAATCCAGGAGGAAAGGCAAACTGGACAGACTCAATTGGAGCCCCTGCAAGAGCAAGCAGAAAAGATGCTAACAGAACTGGAAACAGAGAAAGTCAGAATGGAACAAGCACACTCAAAAATCATACAAGCGTTGAAGTATCACGTTACAACGCAGGTCATGAAGAACCTCACAGAAAAGAACATGCAGGTGAAGACAAAGGGAGATGAACTAGCAAAGAAATTTTGGGAATTGGAGAAATCAGTGAAGGAGGCACACATGACCTGAGTGGATCGAGATGAGACACAGGTTAGTGTTGGGGGCCTATTGGAGCAGGAAATTTTGGGAGTTAAGCGCAGTAAGCGAGGTAGAATGAACCAAAGGAAACAACATGCACTAGGAAATAAGGAAAAATAGCGTGACAAAGGGCAAAGGAATCAGCGCGCCAGGAAAGAAGGAAGACCAACGCATAGTCAATGGTTGGATCGAAGACCAACCGCGCAAAAGGTAGTTAGAAAGTGGAAAAGTTTATTCCACTTAGGATTATGGTTTTTAAGTCATAATGTAAGGGTTTTTACCCATTTTGTAGTATAAATAGAGGATGTATGAGGTAGCTAGGGGGTAAGTCATAGATCAGAACTTATCATTGAACTTTGGTATGAGTGGAGTACTTTGATCATCCTTTTGAGTTTTGAGTCAAAGTTTGTATTTTGTTGAGACATGCAGAGCTCAGATGGATTTGAGATGTAATTGAGGGTCGGGTCGCAAGTTGTGGAGCTTGGTGCGACACTGGTCAACCTCATGCACCATTCTTAAATCCTATGATGTAATGCGTGCAACGTTATTTTGATGAAGAATAAGAAATAAGCATATCTTTGTGGACGTAGCCCAGGGGGAGTGAACCATGGTAAAATGGTGTCTCTATGTGTGCTATGTTGTTTTTATGTACTTTATAATGAATTAATGGATAAATGAATGCATCTATTAGAGTTTATTTATAACGCGCACTAGAATAATTATGCAAAATAAATGTTATCAAAGGGATAAAGTAGTAGATCTGATGAATGTTATGGTAGATTATATGTTAAAATAGAAGCAAAAGTAAAAGAACATCCCCAATCCCCTCCATGAAAATAGACATATGTGTCCTGCAGTCGCCCATAATCCATCTCAGGTGAGACTGCGTTGTGCACTTTGTGCACGGTGTAGCCTTCTGGTTTACCAGAACGCCGATGGTGAAAAGGGTTTTGTTGGAGAACTAAAGTAGAACCCAGATCAGGCCATACATCCAACAATATGTACTATTTCCTCAAGAATTATTTCAATTGTATTTGTGATTCTTTTAATTTTGGTGTACTCATTCTGTAGGCGTTTTTTATACTAGGGAAGCTCGTACTAAATCAATAGAGAAATCTATTTCACTCTTTGGTGGAAATCCTGGTATTTATTGGAATACATCTTCAAACTCTTGCAATACTAGAAAATCTTCAAGGCTTGGCCCTTTTGTCTTTTCTGGCTCCTCCACATGAGCTGCATATAGTTAACAACCTTTTCTAAAACATCTCTTCAGTTGTAAGGCTGAAATTTCCCTTATAGAAATGGGTCTTGGAATTCCTTTCACAGTGCTCTGTTTTCCTTCTTCATCAAGACATGGAAATGTCTTGTTATGACAATCTAGGACATCATGATGTTGGTCCAACCAATCCATTCCAATTAGGATATCATAAGATCCTAATGGGATGATATTCATATTAACATTAGTACTCACTCCATTTATATTTATTGGACAACCTTTAATAGTCTCATTGATCATTATTTTGGTTCCAATGGCTAGTTGAACCAAACTTGATTTTTCAAACTTACTTTTCTCCAAATGTAATATGTCCACTATTTTAGGATCAATGTAGAAATGGCTTGTTCCTAAACCAATTAAGATAACAATAGGTCGATTAATGACCTTACCTTCCACTTTGATCATATTGGATTGGTATTTTGCTTGTCGATCTTCTAAGGCTTCATATATTCTTGTAATACTTATGACCATGTCTTCTATTGTTGTAGCCTCTTGGATGTTGTGCATAGTCTTCATTTTTTCTTCTCTACGAGGACAATTATTTTACATGTGATCATCTTTACATCCCCAACATTTGATTGGTGGTCTCCCCCTTTTCCACAAGGATTCTTCTCTCTTGGATTCATCCTTAGCAGACTAATCTTGTTGATTTTCGTTAGAGTTGTCTTTTTTTAAAGGAGTTCTGAATCCCTTCCTTCTCTGACCATATTTCTCTTTATTATTATTGTTATAACCCTAATTTGCGCCAGACATACTTACCTGACATCAGGCCATCCCATATGCCTTCTTTGTGAAGCCAGTATTGAGAAACTCTTCTTAAAAACACCCTTTTTAAAGGCCCACACACCCTACTCCACTACTGCACGAGTGTACACGCTAGTTGCCTCACTACAGCCTGCGTGTACCTACAAAAGCACAAAAAAAGGAAAGTTGATGACGGAACACACATCTTTGGGTAAGTTAACTAAACCTTTCGGCCATGCATGGCCAGTCATTTGACCAAATACCTAGCTCCTTCTAGCCTATAAAAGAAGGGGTAAGGGTCCCATTTGAGAGGAGGAAAATCATAGTAAAGAAACTATACCCAATTGAGCATTCCTCTTGTCCCAAACTTTAGCCATCATTGTGCAAAGAGAAGTATAAAGCAAAGCAGTTGGAGGACAGTTGAAGAGGATCCCAGGACCAGTTTCGAGGAGCAATGTCGACCACATATTGTAAGTTTACTCTTGTGAAGATTAATACAAAAAGGAATACTTTTATCGTCCCGCCATATCATGTGTTCAAGTTGAATATTTATTTTATGATATTGTCACAACTAACCCAACAATTAGTATATGAAATGCATGTTCGCAGCTTTTTATTTTTTCATGTGTGAATGCAGGTCAGCTTTGGGAGGAGGCTTGTAATCAAAGAGCGAGTGAAAGCAAAGGGATTGACATCAAACAAAGGACTCAAGGTAGAGTTACTGAATCTTGTTTAGACCTTTGCATTACATGAATGTGGGGTTTTGTGTTGGGAGAATAGAAAAGAGTAGAAGCCTTTGAAATGGTGATTTTTTGCATGCATGATTAGAGCCCTTAAATGCTAAGTCCGTAGGAGGGATTCCCACCCACAACAGAATTGGCGACCATACTGGGGATCTCTAGGGTTTTCTGGGAGTCCTTTTTGGGTATTTTTAAAAATTTGTTTCATTACTTGTTTTTAGAGTTTTTGCAAAAGTCTGAGCTAGCAAGGATTTTGATCTTCCATACCAGTTCTTCCTGCTTACTTTGCTTGTCTACATTTTCTTTTACGGGAAGTCACAGAGGTACATGCGGCCTGTATAAGGCTTACATGTGTGTACACGCGCCCAACCTTCACACAGCCCGCGTGGACACGCTAGCTGATGAAGTAACAGTAGCGTGGCTAGGTTCATAATTTTTTTATAAAAGAAGAAGTCATCCTCTTCCCTGTCAGAAGTGATCCTTCTCAAGGGTTTTCTGAAACTCATTCTGGTCTATGTTTTTGCAGTTTGTAGCTTAGGTACCATCTCAGATTGGTTTTGTTCTATGAAATTTTCCTTGAATTTTTTTTCTTTTATGACAAAGTAAGTTTTTGATTCCTCTAGAGATTTTGGTTCTCAATACCAGTAATCTCTGCCAGTGCTTGATTGCTTGTCTTTTCATTTTTTGAAGAGTTTCAAAGGTACACGCGGCCTGCATAAGGTCTGCATGTGTGTACACGCACTCTGACCTTACACAGCTCACGTGCACACGCTAGCTGTTGAACTATCAACAGCGTGCCTGTTGAGAAAATTTTTGTTTAAGGAGAGGCAATCATCCTTTTCCTTGTCAAGAGTTATACCTCTCAGGGTTCTTGGTCTCCATCATAGCAGTCAACAACTTAGGTCCAATCACAGCAATAACTTTCTTTTTCATTAAAATTTTTTCCTAAAATTTGTTTTCTTTCATAGGGTTTTTAGACAAGTGTGAGAGTCTACTTTCATCAGTTTGTGTGTTATTGTTAGTAGCTCTTTGCGTTCTGCACTTAGGCCAAAAGTTTTCTTGGTCTTTACTTGTCGTCATTTTTCCTTTTTCCTTTGGGAGCATTAAATAAATAAATAAAAACTCTTTTATTTCTTGGTTTGGTTAAGTAGTTGCTGGTTTGCATTAATAACCAGGAAAAGTTTTTCTTTCATAAGTTCTTGGTTGTTTACTTAGGACAATAAGTAGCTCGTAGTCGAGCCAAATCTTGTTTTGAGTTTGTTATTCAAAGATCTTAGAAAAAAATTTAGTTTGAAAAGTTGATTAAGAATCGTGTCAAGAAGAAGTTATTTTGTTTCCAGCTTTCTATTTGTCTTTTCTTTTGTCTCTCAAAACATCATTAGTTTCACTTTCATAACGATTGACTTAAGACAAACCATAAAAATTAATGATTAATTAAAATCAACTAGACTTTATGTTTGTAGGGTCCATCAATTAGTCTAGGCTAGAGCCTTGATTTAGGTTGGAGAGGAAACTCTTCAAGGCTGCAAAACATGCATAAGAGTCTGGGCTAGGGAGTGTTAAAATTCTAGTATCGTGAAAGTTATCCGGGACCCCCCTCTAACACAGGGGCTAAACACGAGGTCGCGTACAAAAAGGTAGTGGAGATAACCCCTCCAAAGTCAGACCAAGTGTAGTGGGGAACACATATAGAGGGCTTGTTTTGGGATTCTGTCGATTGCATTTTCCATGGAGCTTCGTGGGTCTCGAATCCGTTCAAGGTCCTCAGTTGTCTTCCAGACCACTTGCTTTCAATACCCTTGACAGGTTTTGGGCCTGATACCCTGCTCATTGCGGTCCACCCGACTGTCGACTGTACTCGCCTGGTGATTGTTCATGCGCTGGTAACCTAGTTGCCATTATTTTAGGGACTTACACAGGTGACTGCGGGGGTAGACCACGGTACCTAGGACAGACATCGGGCCACACTTTGTAGAGTATACTCGGAGGGTGCTTCCGTGTTAGAGTTTCACTTGCACTGGTAAGTTGCTCTAGTGTTGGTTGTTGTAACTATTCTTCCAAATAGTTTAGTCATTGCTTGTTTTATCTCGTAGGGACTTTTTCTAGTGTGTGTTGTTTTTGAACGAATAGAAAGCCCTAGTGTGTCTTTGATCTTCTCACACAGTGGAGGATCACGAGCTCCGCCAGTCATGATGGCTTCTTGGCCTGCCACCGGTTACATTGGAGCCACCCCCGCCATCGCTAAGGCGAAATGTAGACCAACAAGGGTCTTTTGAAGCGACCGGGTCACAAGAAACTGTACCCGACCAACATCTAGAGGAATGAACTATTTCATACCTTGGAGCGGAAGCTCTCGGTCCACCTGAAACTCCAACCACTGATATTTCAACGCCCATCATCGTACATATTTATCCTTATGAGCGCTAGACAGTGTCACACGCAGCAATGGAAACAAATGTTGCCACTTCTTTTGGGAATTCTTCTATTCCCACTACGGCTATCACCATAGGGGGTGTTCCACCTCCTAACCCACCATCGTCGGTCTGAGCCACCATGGTCTCGACTGCCTCTACCTCGAGTAGTGGTCTAATCCCGTCTTTGGCGATGGTCACTGATCCTTTCACACAGAGTGCGACATGCTCTTCGTTCTCGTATGGGATGCCTAGCTCAGGTACAAGCCCTGTACTATCCTACTCCACTTTACAGACTTTAGGTTTGGGGGCAAGGAGCTCTAACGCTCCTCTGCAAGGACCCATGGGGGGCACTTCAACTCCCTTTAACGCTTTCCCTTACGGGGGAGGTCATATACCTCCTTCGTCCCCTTCGCTCAGCGGTACCCACAAGCAATCTGCCAGGCCAAACACACACCATGGTTCATTTGGAGCAGGGAGTCAAGGACCACCTTCTCATGTGAGATCGGAAG
>CBVK0100154933.1:0-26411 GCA_900067695.1 Picea abies
ACATTTTTCCATTAAACTCAGGGGGAGCAGCTCTAACCTTTGCCATTGATTTCAAAGGGGGAGAGAAATTGGGATCATGATGATAGGGGGAGCAGCTCTAACCTTTGCCATTGATTTCAAAGGGGGAGAGAAATTGGGATCATGATGATAGGGGGAGCATGAGTGTTTCCATCAATGACAACAACCAATCTTCCAACAACTCTCTCTCTTCATTTACACTACTGCATTATGTGTTGTAAATTTTTTTCACATACCTAACACAATGAGATTGTACATAATGTGACACACATACTATTATACTCTCACATAATGATCGATGCATGAGATTTTATATAAATATAGAAATTAATGTATGGCTCGTTCTAAGGTACAATCTGAAAGTGATTCCCATTCCCATCATTTTTATCAAGTGAAAAAAATATATGATTATCAACACGTTGATCTAGGTTAAAACTTATCTTGCTAAATTATTCTTCGAGTATATGGATGTATGGATTTTACTTTGTTTATTGGTTCTTTTACTTATACCATTCAATGTACCTATGCTAATACCTACAAAGTATTATCTTTTCAATGTACCTATGATAATACCTACTTAGATATCGTTCTTTGATACCAAAATGATGGCATCATAGGTGCAACAGAAATAAAAATATGAACATTGACACTCCACTAGGAAAAGCAAGGACACAAGAGATATGTGCTCTAAACCCCCTTAAGGGGAATTATTTAATTAGTTCAAACGAATAGAAAACCATCTCCACAACTATCTCTTATCATCTCTCCACAAGATCTCCATGATTCACTTAACAATCTTCATCCCTACATTTACTCGTTTCTCTCCATCTCTCTTTCCTCCATAAACTTTCTAGAGTTTAGTTTTTCGAGAATTTTATCTAACCCATTACAAACCATATAATTTATTCATTTAAATATTACAAATATGAGTATTCATTAATTAGGAATTATTTATCATACTCCCCCTTTCTCTCTTTCATTGGTTCTTTGAATCGAGTCGTTCATATTCATCTCCACTCACATCTTCTATCTCCTAAAATATTTTCTCTTCTTCATCCTCAATCTTCTTGTTGTACCCGCAAAACATAAATAGTGTTTAAGCCCACATAAAAGAGTAGTAATCCACCAAAATACATGGGTCATTGTATCTGCCCACATAAAAGAGTAGTAATCCACCAAAATACATGGGTCATTGTATCTGTTGGTTTTCTAGGATATAGGAAACTCTTTCTCGTACATGGTCCATCAACCATTCTTCCATTGCAAGTATTCATTTCTGTATCTATTACTCCTCCTATGTCACCATTACCATTCTCATTCTGATTTTTTGGTTCACCTATAAACTTGTGGTCGATGCTCCTGCATCACATTGAATGGTATGTTATATGAATATCAGGTATTTATCACTAGTATTGCAACAAGAGATAAATCACCTTCATTTGATGATTTGGCATGCATCCTATTGCACGAAGATGAAAGAAGGAAGAATATTAATAACAAGTTTCAGAGTTCATATTTGGTGTTGATGGCCAAAGCTAAAAAAACTATACAAATGAAAGCAATGGAAAATGAATGTTGGAGGCAAGTCTAATGTAAAATTGCATCAAGGTGGGGCATCACCAAGGACATATACAAGTGTGAAGAAGAATAAATCATGTTACTGTTGTGGTAAGTTAGGACATTATCCTAAGAATTGTAGGAAAAATAATTTCAATGAATCCAAATATAAAAGACATGCATGCAATTTTGTTGATAGAGAAGCAACAATAAATAATGATTTCAGAAATCTCAAGTTATTTATTTCAGATGCAACTTTAACACTAGAAGAGGATGATTGTAATTCATGGTTCATATATTTAGGTGATTCTATTCATATGACATGTCATAGAGATTGGTTTGAAACTTATCATGAGAAAACTAATGGTGCTAAATTCTATTTAGGTGATGTTATATGTCATGAAATAAAAGGTTATGGTAATGTATGTGTGAATTATCCAAGTGGCCATGTCAAACAAATCAAGAATTTTATGTATGTGCCATGGATTAAGAAAAAAATAATATCTGTTTCAAAAATTACAGATTAAGGCTTAAAATTTGAATTTGTGAAGACATGTTGTCTTTGACGGACATACAAGAACAATACAAAGTTATAGCAGAAGTAATCAAAGTGGGAGGCCTCTACAAACTTGATGTTAATGTTAAAGATCATCAAATGTTGCCATCAACAACTATGTTTACAAAATAACTATGGAACTTAAGGTGTGATCATCTAAATTTTAAAAATCTAGTTTTACTTCAAAAGAAATAGATGGTGGAGGGTCTTCCAATTTTTAAGAATGAACATGCTGAATGTGATGGTTGTGCACCGAGAAAACAACATAGGTTCATGAGTTTCCTATAAGTATAGATACAAGAAAAAGGGATATTCTTGAATTAGTTCATATTGATGTGTATGGGCTAATGAAAACTAGATTACTTAGGGGAGCCTCTTATTTTCTTATCTTCATTGATGATAGAACACGATTTACATTAGATTATTTCACAAGAAAGAAAAGTGATGTGTTTGAATATTTCAAAGAGTTTAAAAACATGGTTGAAAAGTAGATAGGAAAACACATCAAGATCCTCATATCAGATAGGATACTAAACATAAGGATATTTAATAAAAAACTGTAGGGACAATGGGATTAAAAAACAATGTACAATTTCACATACTCTTTAACAGAAGGGTGTGGTTGAGAGGAAAAATAGAACTTTGGTTGAATGTTCTCGAAGCATGATTAAATGTAAGAATATTCTTAATGTTTTTTGGTCTGAAGTAGAAAGTAATGCCATGTATATACAAAATAGAAGTCCAACCAAATTTTTAGAGCTTAAAACTCTTTATGAAGCATTCTATGGTATAAACCAATTGTTAATCATTTGAGAATTTTTGGGGGTAAAGCTTTTTCCCACATTCCAAAGGAAGATAGAAGGAAACTGGATGCAAAGTTGATCAAATGTATCTTCATTGGTTATTGTGATGACAATAAATCTTACAAAATGTATGATCCCATTACTCATATTTTTTTTGCAAGTAGAGATGATATATTTCATTAATACGAAAATGAGGTTAAAATAGAAGATGATTAGGATGTATGTAAACTTCCTAAAGAAGACATTGAAAGTGAAAAACCATAAGAAATTGAAGATCAACAAGATGATGTTGAAGATCAAAATAGCATTGAAGATATAAGCATCCAAAGTACGCCAAGTAATAATGGAGCAACTTTGCAAAGCAATGAGCCACTATGAAGATCAAGAAGGAAAATTCAAACACCTATGAGGTATAAAGATTATGCTACAATGAATCAAGTTATGAGTGTAGAAGAACCTTTTGAATTTTGAGCCAAGAAATATCATAATGAATGGATGAATACTACGAAAGAGGAATATGATTCTATAATGAAAAATGAGACTTGGGAACATGTGAAATTGCTTGAAAATAAAATTCCTCTAGGTTCAAAATGGTTGTTCAAATCTAAGTTCAATGTTGATGGTAGTATAGACAAGTTTAAAGCTAGATTGGATGGCAAAGGATATTCACAGAAAGAATGAATAGATTATGGAGATATGTTTACACCTGTAGCTAAAATGAATACCATTAGATTAACGATTGCATTAGCTGCTAAGTACAATTGAAAATTACATCAGTTCTATGTTAAGTCAACATTTTTGAATGATGAATTAAAATAATAGGTGTATCTTGTTCAACCAGAAGTTTTTTTAAACCGGGGACAAAAACATATTGTATGGAGGTTAAAGAAAGCACTATGCGAAAATGACCACTTTCTTATTCAATCAAGATTTCATCGAAAGTAAGAGTGATCCATATCTTTACATAAAGAAATATGGAAATATGAATGTTGCTTTGATTTTATTGTATGTTGATGATTTAATCATAACATGAAGTGATACAAAATTGATTGATGAGATCAAAAGGTTGTTATCACAATAATTTAAAATGAAGGATCTTGGTCACATGCATTATGTTTAGGCATTGAGGTTGGAGGGAAGATGGTAAGACTTTGATAACTCAAAGTAAGTATAGAAATGAACTAATGAGAAGGTTCAATATGAGTGAATGTAGTCCAATGTCTACTCCATTAGAACAGAATGTTAAGCTTCACAATAATGGTGATACAAAACAAGTAAATGATGCTTTGAATAGATAGTTGGTGCGAAGTCTAAACTATTTAAGCACAAAAAGACGTGATATTGCATATTCAATTAGCATACTTAGTCAATTCATGACTAAACCACATGATAGTCACTGAAAAACAACTAAGAGAGTCATTTGATACTTGAAAGGGATTGGAAATTTTGGTATTGAATATACTAATCATTTGAATGTTGAGTTGATAGGTCATTCAAATTCTGATTGGGTAGGAGATCTAGACAATAGAAAATTTACCACTGGTTATGTATTTAGTATAGGATATGGACTTGTGTCTTGGAGCAATAAGAAGCAACCAATTGTTTCCTTGTCCTCAATTGAAGCCAAGTATAAAGCATTGTACAGTGCTACTTGTAAAGCAATTTGACTAAGACATATATTTTTTAAGACATGGGAGAAAGACAATGGGTACCTACATTTATCAAATGTGATAATCAAAGCTCAATAAAATTGACAAAAAATTCAATTTATAGTGCAAGATCAAAGCATATTGAAACTCAACATCACTTTGTGAAAGTAAAGATTCAATCAAAAGAAATTGATTCATTAAGCCTCTTGAAAAAACTAAAATTATAATGTGTAAGAAATAAGCTAGAAATTGTAGAGAATCCATTTCTCCATTAAAAAAAGTGATAGAAATAATTGTAGAAATGAATTATTAGCAAATTGTTATACTAATAGTTACAAAATTTAACAACATGATAATCTTGGCTATAACAGTTATGTTAATTCGACAGTAGAATGAACCTGCTTTTCATGCTATATATGTATGCAATTTCATGATGGGGTGATGAGACAAATTCGTCTCACCTTGTGTGTGACTGCTGTCCGTTGTCTCTCTGTTTCAAATTGTTGTAGTTCAGATGTTTCTCTGTTTCAAATTGTTGTAGTTCAGCTGATGGGATCCACACTTGGCTGAAAAACATTTCAGCATTTGAACATCAAACAGTCCGTGATTTACATCCGACCAAATGGATAAAAATTCAAGGGAATGGAATAGAATGGGCATTTTATTCATACCCATGGTATTGAGCAACTGAACATCTTCTTGAGTGCAGAGGAGAGGTCATGGCAGGTGCTGTACATTTTTGAGGTCCACATTTCTGAGATAGGGAGCTCCATCCATGTTTACCTTCAGATACAGAGAGTTGGATATAGGAATCGTTCACTTTTCTGAAAGCTTTAACAGGTGGCCAGCCAACAATCTGTGCCCTAGAAAAAAAAGCAACAACCATATATTATTTTCTAGTTAACATGGATGACTGAAACAAGTGGTCAATAATACTGACATAAATCTCCTTTGCGAATGGAATACCCAATTGGGAGCAAGACGAAGTCCCATAGTTGCAGGGTCATTGGCAGGATGGGCCATTTGTTTTTCTTTGTCTATATTGGGTTCATTAAATTTATCAGCCTCCTCATGTGGAATGGTACAATTTATGGACTCCATGGCCTGTGAGAAGCTTTTTTTTGCCACAGCTCCTATGGCCTGCCCGTGACTCATCTGCTGCTACTCCTGAGAGTCCAAGCTTCAGCTCAGTCACTGCGAAATCCAAACTGCGTCTATTCTCATACTGCGCGTTGGCACCAGATTTTTATATGGCCATGGCCATGCCTCCACCACTGCAAGACCTGATGAATCTGCGCAGCTCTAACGAAAAGTCCTTTCTCGGTATGAATGACTGATATGAGGAGATCAGAGTAATAAATCGACGCAAAAGGAAAAATGGAAAAGATACGAGGGTTTATCGGTAGGTATGGAATCATCGGGGCGGGCGTCGACTTGCGGCGTAAGCCCGACACGTGAATGGAATCAAGCGAATTACCGTGACGGATTACTGTATTGATCGAATGTTGGTGGGCTCAACCTAGCGAATAACGATGGCCGACAGGCGGGTCGATATACGGTTAAATCGGGCAGGGAATGCGGGGGAATTTGCGCAGCGTGGGCATGTGGGGATGTCCCTCTTGTCCCCCCATCACACTCCATGCATGGCTTTCATCAACAGTGGCATCTTTACACAGTGCCATTCTCACTGTAAACATAATTTTATCAATCCAATCCCCTTAACGTAGTCTAAACGTTTTTTTTTGGGTTATTTTTTTTTTAATTTTTTTTTGTTTGATTTTGCTCAAAATCTGGTAATCAATGGTTGAATTTGCAGATTTGAGTGATTAAGTTTGTATAATCTTTATATCTCAATTTTTTTTCAATAAACTGAATTCATTTATAAATTCAAAAATGCAATTTAAACAACAAAAAATAATGATTTTATCTAAATTTAAACCCAAAACACCTAAAAACAAATAAAAAAAATTAAAAATTTAACCGACACCTCCACTTACCTACTCGGTGATACCAAATCTCGGTTACGTACGATCGCCAGATTTAATTTTGTAAAACGTGTCCGAGTATATTACTTTAACGTTACAGGATAGATTCATTCCCCTGGCCAAAGTAAGCACAGCCTTTAAATATTATGGTCGTCATAGAGCCACGTATCACAACCTTTATAACTACATTACTTTATTTCACGCATACATAATTGGGTCCCCTCATCTTATTTGCATGCAAATCTGTCCATATATTTCGACCATGATAAACCATCACCTAACCATTCCACTGAAATAAAAATTGCATGGTATTGTATTGAAGTGACGGGAGTGCACTAAAATGATAAGGATAGATTTATTCCACTTGTCTACAATATTAAATATTACATAATATGTTTATGTAAGAAATAAATAAATGTTTTTAAACATTAAAAAAAGTAAAATTGGTAATTTTTACGATATTAAATATTACATAATATGTTTATATAAGAAATAAATAAATGTTTTTAAGCATTAAAGAGAAAGTAGAATTGGTAATTCTTACAATATTAAATATTACATAATATGTTTATGTAAGAAATAAATAAATGTTTTTAAACATTAAAGAAAAAATAGAATTGATAATTTTTACAATATTAAATATTATATAATAGTTTAATACGTTTATGTAAGAAATAAATAAATGTTTTTAAACACTAAAAAACTACATAATAGTTGTAAAAAAAAATAAATATATTTAAATATTAAAAAACTATGTACAAATGGTAACTATGTATAATTGATAATTTATACAATATTAAATATTATTATGTAATAAATAAATAAATGTTTTTTTTATTTAAACTGGGTCTCAAATCAAATGATTATCCATGGATCTCAAATCAATTCACTATCAATATAAACGGGCTCTCAAATAAAAATGGGTTTCAAGTCAAGTCAAATGACTATCCATTGGTCTCAAATCAAATCACTATCAATATAACCAAAGAGTATAAACAATCCATCCCTGCACAATTAAATAAATATTGATACATGTAGTAAGATTCAAACTAGAGCATCCTTCAAACTGGGTCTCAAATCAAATAAGTATCAATGTAACCAAAGAGTATAAATAATCTATCCCTACAAAATTAAATAAATATTGATACATGTGGTAAGGGTCAAATTAGAACATCATTATTTCTAGAATGCTTAAGCATCCAATGATTATTAAAAAACATGGGTTCATGGTTTCATCTATAATGTGTTTTAAAAAACATGTTAACTAGGTTTTGATCCATAAACCTATATTATACACAGAATTAAAAAGTCTATTATAATGAGAGAATTAAATCATATATTTGTATAAAGATAAACTTAAATTGCATTTGTTAGTTTAAATAAATCAACTTGTGATATTGATATTATTATTTACAAAACAAGTACAAAGTCATAAAATCACAATGTATTTGTGTCTTTTAAGTAGTTCAAAAGATGTAGTAAAAAATTATGTTGACAATTATTAGGTTAGTGTTCCCGTAAACTTTGGTAGTGTGAATGTATAACTCAAGTCCTTGTTTGTTATTGTGGCTTTCTAGCATATTTCCTATTTGTAATATAGCATTTAGATAGTTTATAAATGTCATTATTTTTCATGAAAGAATTGTAATAGTGCAAAGGAAGTTATGATTAGAAGCATGGTTTCCTAATTCTATAGACAAATAATAACGTGCATGAGGGTGGGGAATCCTAGAGTGAGATAACATGGAGGTTTGGAGAAAAAGACCAAGGAAAAATTGGATGTTAGAGACGCACAACCTGATGCACCAACTAGAGGCCAAATTCCTCGTACACCCAACTCAACTTGTTGATAGTCCTCCACCATTGTCGTCCCTTCATCACATCTAAGGATGCATTCTCTAAGATTGGTAATTAATTACTTAGAGTGATCCCCCCAAGTACAAGTGTTGCAACACAATATTGATGTAATAATAATAACATAACATACTAGACATAATCAAGTACTTGATTCTATATTATTCTCATGTCTTTTCATTGAAATTTATGCACAAGTATCATGTTATTTCTTTTTGGAGGTCATCTTGTTGTGTAATAGGATAGGAAAGACAATGAAATGACCACCATGCCAAGATGGTTTTACACCCTTCCTTTGAAATGAATTGTTAGAAGACTTTAGAAGAAAAGTTGGCTCTTAGAAAGACATATTTTGTCATTGTTGCACAAGTGCTACTAGGTATCTTGATTTGTATATCTCTATCAAGACCAACAAGGCAAGAAGGAAGTAGGAGTATTAAAGGAGCGCCATGTCCTTAGAAAATTATGGTTTTACATTGTTGTTTTGCAATGAAATGTTATTAGATTTTTAGAACAAAATATGCCCTCTAGAAAGGAATATTTTTCCATTGTTGCACTAGTGTCAGTAGGCATCTTAATCTGTCTATCTATGTTAAAATTGACAAGGAAAGGTCAAATCAAGGGTATTAAATGAAGATCATGTTTAAAAAAAATCAAATAGAGGGCCATGAAGATATTAAGGCATATTGGATATGAAGAAACTAAATCTATGAAGCTATCTTTGATTGTTTTATGTTGATAATACCTATTCTTATTCTAGATTTTCATAATAACTATTCCTCTACGCTCTCACCATCTTAATTTTTTTTCAAAAATTTCCAAACAATACTTTTAAGGCATAAATTATTAAGACTTTCTATGCCAATTTTTCATAGCACCTATTTCTCTTTTCTTTCATTATTATAAGTTTGTGAAAAAATTCAATCAATTTATTTTAAAATTTTAAATATAATCGAACTATTCTAACAAAATAATAACTTTAATAATTTAAAGAAAAAAATTGGAATGGACTCAAATTATTATGATTGAAATTAGAATTGATTCTTAATGAGTTGAAATCCTTTTTATTGAATCTTTTTAATACAAATTTTGGTTTGATTCATTGGCTTCCATAATTTGAGGCTACATGGATGTGAATCATCATTCACAGTAATGCACATTTGGAGTGTAAATCCCTAACTCAACCTCTTATCTATTAATGAAGCCTTGTAGCCTAGTTTCCCTTTGTAATTTGACATTTATAGAGTTCATAAAGGTCTTTGTTTTCCATAAATGAATTGAAACAATGCAAAATAAGTTATAATTAGAAGCATGGTTTCCCAATTTTTGAGAGAAACATGATGATACATGAGGAGGCCTATCTTCACAATTCTATAGACATTGCAACACAATTTTAAAATGATAATTTAATAACATAACACCATAGTGATAATCAAGTGCTTGATTGTATATTCTTCTCATGTATTTTCATTGAAATATATGCACAAATATCATGGTGTTTCTCTTTGATGGTCTTGTTGTTGTGTAATAGGCTATAAAAACATAGGAAAAAAATGAAATAGCCATGAAGCAAAGATTGTTTTACACCCTTTCTCTACATTGAATTGTTAGAAGAATTAAGAATAAACGATGGTCTTTATAAAATCATATTTTCCATTGTTGCACAAGTGTTTCTAAGCATCTTCATCTTTCCATGTCTATCAAAATTGATAAAGCAAGATGAAATGAAGGGTATTAAAGGAGGGTCATGAAAATCATATTTTCCATTGTTGCACAAGTGTTTCTAAGCATCTTCATCTTTCCATGTCTATCAAAATTGATAAAGCAAGATGAAATGAAGGGTATTAAAGGAGGGTCATGTTTTTACACCCTTCCTCTACAATAAATTGTTACAAGATTTAAGAACAAACAATGGTCCTTAGAAGATATATTTTTGTCATTGTTGCACAAGTGTTGTTAGGCATTCTAATCTATCTATCTCTATCAAAATTTAAATTAGTGGTATTAAAGGAGGGCCATGTTTTTAGAAAATTTAAATAGAGGGACATGAAGGCATTGAAACATCTAGTGCATGAATACATTAAATCTAGCAAACTATCTTTGGAGTGACAAGTAACCAGTGAGAAATAGGCTACTTAAATCCCCGACATATAAAAGAAACAATTTATTTTAAGTATTTTGTTACAACATTTTTTTGGGTTTGTATTTTTTATTCTTTGCAATATAGTTTTTAATTGATTTCTTAAGTTGTATTTGGCTTACAAGAAATTTTAGTAGCTATATTATAAATACATGGACATAATTTTTTGTTGACAATGCAAACAACTAGAAAAATTGAAAGTAATGGTATCAACATCAAAATAATTTGATAACACAAATAGTTAGAAAAACGTAATGACATCCACTACTCATTAGAAAAAAAAAAATCTCTAAGTCAACTATCTTATGCATGATTAGATAATATAGGCTACTTAAAAATATAAATATCAATTATTCTTTGATAACAAAAGCATGCCCATACATAACAAAGTTTTAATTTCGGTGTTCAATATAAATATTTAATTTACAATTGTTGTTTGAAAATGATCCCATGAAGTAAAATATATGAGTTATTGAATTTATATGGATAAAAGTTTGATGCCGTATATTTTAAGTCATTCTATGCTTATTACATAGATATTTTCAATATTGTTTGATTGTTTGATAAAAACAAATACATGGTAGTTTCTTGTAGTGTATTTATACATTTATGTAAAAAAAAACAATGAAGTCAAATATGTAAGAAATAAACTATAGAAAATGTGTATAAAGTGATTACAAATTTATTAAAAGAAATAAATGTAAATATTTTTAGAATTTGAAATAAAAAAATGTAATTTTTGTATGTAACAAGGAGAAAAGGTAGAAATACATTGGAGAGATGGATTTAGAGGAGATAAGAATGGAGACTTGGTCTATAACAATCAAGCTAATAGACATATCAATAAACAATGACATAGGAATAATTGTTGCAAAAGCCTTTAAACACCATGAACAACTATAAATTCTATGATCATAAGATGCATATATGACTTCCAAAATCAAATTACAATAGTTATTTCATAGGAAAATTTTCATAAAGGTACACATATTTCAAGAGAACCTTAGAAACTTTATTCTGACTAATATATGAAATTGCAAATCATTGTTTATCCATTGTTTTCATAATCTAATTTTATTCAATGCATAGCCAACCAACTTCTCATTTATTCATGTATTAGAAACAATTTTGGTTCTGTCAAATGATAAAGGAGGGTAGACTTTGGCTATGGTAACCAAGTGAATAGAAATATAAACCAACAATAAGATAACACTATTCAATACATCACCAACTAGCTTTTCATTGGTACTTAGGCCATAAATCAACTTGGTTGGGTCAAATGTTGAAAGATTTTAGGCTTGTGTTATGGTAGTCAAGTGAATGCATAGACATAACCAAGAGAGCAAAGAGTTGTAAAATTCTTTGTACAGGGAAACATTGTTGTGATTACTGATAGAAAGTGGATACATAGGAATATAGCCCAAGTTATATCAACATGCTATATCACTATGATTCATTGATGCTTCAACGTTGTGTAATTAAAAGGATTCATGACATTGTTTCAATTGTGAACCCAAGGCATATTTCTTGATCTAAAGTCAATTAAATTATTCCTCTAGTTCTAATATTCATGCATCTAAATTTTGTTGATTGGTTAGGGTCAATTATGGGTGAACTTGTTTTTATACAACCAATTTTAGCACTATTTTTTTGTTAAAACCTATCTCCCATTCCTTTGTATATTATAAGATGGGATTTTACTTCATTAAATTTGCATGGAATTCCTCTATGATAGCTTTGTTTTACTTCTTCCACTAAACCTGTTTTATCACTTTTAATTATAACTACCCGCATTTACAATACATTTCAACACACTAGGGTAACAAAGCCTCTATGTTGTACCAAAAACAATAAAAATAAAATTTGGTAGATAACCTATGAAAACAGAACCTTGGTCCTTGGTTTATTGATTGATAAACAAATAAAAAACCATGATTGTGTCACATGAAGAAAAAGACTAAAGGTATGAAAAATATCCATAATGGAAATCTTTTTGTTGAAATATATACATGTAGAGGTGAGTCCTATTGCAACACCAGCAACTTTGTAACTAAACATACAACATATGTATTGCATATATAACTATCACTAATGCAAAAGGAAAGTGATTAACCTAAAGAAAAACGTGACACCATTCCTTTGTTAATAACAATGGAATATTATATGGGAGTGTCATACAACATAAGCAAGCATGGCATGACATTAAAGAGAATCCGCGAAAAATTGTAAACTTTCCACAAGCCCAACCCCAACCAAAGTAAATTGCCAAATGACCAAAATTTAAAAACAATTAGTGGTGAAGACGGATGACAATGCATGATTGATGGTGAGATCCAAACCCTTGTTTGTGAATGACATTAAAGTGGGCCTCAAATAAAATGAAAAACATAGTGAGGCTATGGTTAAAATATGTGGATTGAGGCAACCAGATGTCATGGAAAAATGGCAAAATGGCGTTCATTATTCCAACATTTTGTACATAACATCCATCCTCCAATGCTTGTGCGAATGGTTGGATGACAACATCGTTGATGAATCTCGTCATCATCTCATAGAGTTTGAGCACAATATTTCTTGGAAATTGGAATCTCGTCATCATCTCATAGAGTTTGAGCACAATATTTCTTGGAAATTGTGAAAAAAATTTCACGGTGGAGCCCCTAGAAAGATATGAATGGCAACCTTTACACGTTATATCAACTAGATGTTTAAGAAACATGAACATTTAGGGATTTGATGACCATAAGATGTAATAGTCATTTCCAAAATCAAAGGAAAATAATGATTTTATATGTGTATATCCATAAATGTGTTGGATTAAACAAAAATGTCATTCAATGTTGAAGAGGCTACTAGACTCGGTAGGCTACTAATTAATTGTTTATGATATAAAAATATGTTTGTGATAATCAATATGTGATATTGATTAAAAAAATCATAGATGATATAAGTAAAAGTTACACAAACAAGCTTGGTTAGGTCAAATGATGAAGGAGGTAAATTTGGGCTATCACAATCAAGTCAATACAAATTTCAACTAAGAATAACATAATGTCATTTAATCCATCACTAACACGGTTTTTGTCCATGGTTGGATTAGAAACAAGCTTGGCTAGGTAGTTCAAACATTGAAGAAGGTTAGACTTGGGTTATGGTAGTCTAAGAAATAGAAATCTCAACAAACATATAATTATATGACATAAAAATAATTATTTTACAAGTTTTTAAATAACATGAACAATTTAAGATAATTTTAAGGATGAAAATTTATTTTTAAATATAAATATTTTGGTGAATTTTACAAGTTTTTAATATGCAATGGTGATATTTTTGTAAAAAAATTAAATTTCTAAGGATTTTATATAGTTTGTATAATTTTTTGGTGATTTTTTAGGTAAAAACCTATTAATTATTTTTTTAGAATGGTGAATCATTTTTTGGGAAAAAGCATGGAAAATTATGCCATGAGCTAAATTTAGCCCCTAAAATTATCCCTATGAACAACTAGGAATTCTATGACTATAAGGTGCAATTATCCCTATGAACAACTAGGAATTCTATGACTATAAGGTGCAATCAGTACTTTCGAAATCAAATGAAAATATTGTTGGGATAGACATGTTTTCACAAATGTATCACAAATTCCAATATAACCTCATACTTCAATACTTCTGGTCAATCACTATGTAAATCCCATCGATTAATTGGGCAGATTGCAAGATCTAGAGAATCATTTCACCATTAAACGTTGCAGAGTCTAATTGGGCCTCAGTGACGGATTTGGTTCCTACTGTTGAGTTAAACAGATTTAGGACCCCTCAATAGGTAGTTAATACCTCATGTAAATGTGCATGATGAAAAGTAAAATATTATATTAATTACTATACTAAGTTAGTAATATTTTTAGCTTTTCAAATTTGAATGTTTATAATTTTTTATTAATTTATAATTTCCATATATATTTATTATCAATTTATTAATTTATAATTTCCATATATATTTATTATCAAAATTAAAATATTTATGATTACTAATAATTAATATGGATTTATTACTACATTAATTCATTAGTTTATAATACTTGTATTATGTATAACTACATTACTTCTTAATTAATAATATTTTTTTATAACTTATTAATATATTAATCATGTTTAATAAATAATGTATTAATGTTTAATAATAATAATAATAATGTATTAATAGTTAGGGTTGGGATTATTACATTATATTTATATATTATTACTTTAATAATGTATTACAAAATACATTAATTAAGTTCAATGCATTACTACTTTAGTAATGTATTTATTAATGCATTTACTAAATACAATTTTTATGCAATAATACTTAATAATAATTTCCATATATATATATAATTTCAACATTTCTATCTTTTTCAAAAAGGAAACAATTAGTTAGATATTTTTTTTTAAACTTTGCAAAAGCATCATTTTTGTAATGTGTCGAACACAGATCAATCTGGTCATGCAACCAATATGATGCAACCCCCCTTCTCTCCTAGGGGTTGTGTGACCTCTTGGTCTAGGATCGTTCAATAACTAGAGTCGGATCGACTCTTCAGGTCTCTTCTAGACCCATGAAACCTTATCCATAGGCCTCTAACTTCTTCCTCATACTCGAAAAAATGAACGTGGATCTTTGAGACACCACAGAATCCCTCAAGGGGCCTTGTGCAAAGCTATGGGCCAACTATCTTTAAACCCAACGATTTCAAGCCTTCTTAATCCACCTGGTGTAGGTCCGTGCTGACCCGAACCCCTCAGGCGCTTTCTCTAGCTTCCTGTGCCTTAAATATCAAATCTCAGGCCTTAGCCCCTTTTATTCGATGGCAATGACATGTGACCACAGACTATGACCAGGAGCATACTCAAAGGGCACTTCAGAGCTTTGGGTTCTAGGCATCTTCACTAGTTCAGACGTGTGCTCTTCCGATCTAGAGCTTTGGGTTCTAGGCATCTTCACTTTACGCTGCAATCAATTCTTTCGGAGTGACTATTCTCCGAAATCACGGAAACATGATCAATGGTCCTCGTTCCTCATCGAGATCGACAACTCAGTCTCTTTCTTCGGAATTCGAGCTTCGGCTAAATCCACATGCACACTCCACAAGTCCTCCGAAGTGGCTTTCCAATAGAGTGAACCTCCGTCCTCCACACTTCCCCTCATAGATCAATGGTCCATGTTCTTCTTTGGGATCAACGACCCACAGTAACTTTGAGCTCCCGACACTTCGGGTAATTTCAAACCACCTCTCCACAAAACCTGCAGAGTTCTAAGTCTCCAAAGTTCACAATCTGTTGACATTCGTCCAATTATAATGGATGACCTGGATGAAATCTGACACTTCAGCCTTCAGGAGTTTTGGCTCCGCCCAATTCGTTCTTCTCCCAGAGTAAATTTTCTCCGAAGTGGCAGATCTTCAGCCACGTGTCCTTCTCCAATGGATGGATGCAGGGATGACTTCGGGGCTCCGGCCTTCGCGGGTCCTTGCACCTCCACTCTTCAATTCCTCCAAAGTGCTTATTCTATGGAGTGCAGGATCTGGTGAAACCTGTTCCTTTGGATTGGATGACCCAAATCTGCTTCAGCTTTCGGGTCTTTAGGACTTCGGGAGTCCGCCCTCCTATGCACTTTCAACAGAGTTCACCTGTGCACACTTGCACCTGCTCAATGCCCTCTTGGCAGAGCGAGTTCACCTGTGCACACTTGCACCTGCTCAATGCCCTCTTGGCAGAGCTTCACATAGTATCCAACAACTCTATGGTGTCTTCCTCTGACACTTCTCTCACATAAATTGAAGCAGAGTTCTCTTGTGCACTCCTTGTACTCGCTCAATGCCCACCTGGTAGAGTCTTTCAAAGTATTTAGCAACTTCGATTGTGCTTTCTCTGCAGAGTCTTTCCTTCGGAGTATTTAGTAACTATGAGTATCTCGTTGAGTCTATGAACTATTCTGGTGTGCCAACCTGGCACATTCTCCTTTGAACTCGAAGCAGAGTTCAGATATGCACTCCTTGGGTTGGCTCAAAGAGTTTCCAATACTCTATCATGCACTCCTTGCACTTAGCCTAAAGAACCCAGAAATAATCCAACAAACTCACAGACAGAGAATAATTTCTATCCCTGTAGATAGAAACCTATCATACACATCTACAACATAAATGAACATAAACACACACCTAGATAAGCATTCACGAAATACACAAACATACACAAAATCATATGTAGGAAAAACTAATGTATTTTTATTAACATGAATGTCTATTTACAATGGATGTAGGCTCATACTGCAACTGAGTCTTGAATATCTCCTCTCCTTGGCTTACAATGATTTTTCCTCCACTTTCAACAACCTCTACTGGGCATATAATACAGAGCTTTATACAAGAGGGATCTTCGAGCCTTTCCCTGGAACTACACTAGTGGTGTCTAATCACCATTTACAACACCACCTACTAAGGACGATTACATTGAATGAATAGATACATCTCAGATCTGAGGAAAAGCTCAAGATCTGTACAACTCAAGCCTATTAAAGGAAATTACATCAACAACCTGTACACATGAATCAACTAATATCTTCCATCCTTACAACATTTAATTGCATTAATTTACATTTAAAATTAAAAATGGGGGAAAAATGAGAGGGTTGGCGCCTCTCCCCATTTTAAATGATCTTTGATGAGCTATAATGCTAGCGCATTGCTGAGGTGGAGGGATGCTCCTGCATCATACTCCACTGCTGGGAAAATCGTGAGCTCTTGCTCATGAGCTCCTCTGCTCTACTGTTGAAATCCCCCTAGATTCCAAACTCTCCCTTGGAGTTGTCCACCTGCTCCCTTGCTTTTCTACTGCTATTGTTGTTGTTTCCCTACTGCTACTGCAAGATTTCCTCTTCTCAACTTATCGTTGTTGATATCCTCTGCTGACCTCAACATCAACTCTTTGATCTCCTGTATCACCTCTTCTAGCTGCTATGTTGGTTGGCTCCTCCTTTGCAAACTTATCTGCTGCATCTCCTCATGCTGATCAAAAGGAAGATCAACTTGATCTCCCATGTTGTCTTCATCTCATGTGGCCTTGGCTTGCCACTCTGCTGCAGACTCAGATTCTACAGTCTCCTCACTAAGTTGCTGCTCAACTATCTCCTTTAATAGATTATCCTTAGTTAGCTCCTCTTGTGCTGGTTCAACCCCAACTTCCTCCAGCTGCTCCTCATGCTGGCATTCTGCTCCATCTGGCATGACTGTCTTCTGGCAACCATATTCTGGTTCTTTTGGATTGTTCAACCAATCCTCCAACATCTCAAACTCCTACCATGGAGTGAGCATCTTAACTATATGCTCCTCTTCTTCTATTGCGATAGACTTCAATATCTTCTCCTTCACCTCCTCCTCTATGACAGTCACAACTGACTGTCCTTTTTCTTCTACTACACTTGAAATTTGTGCAATGGCCTCTGCTCAGTTAATTGACAGGAATATCTAAATTCCCCCAATGATCAGAATGCATTTTTTATCCTTCTCCATCAACACTCCTTGTTGATATGAACTCCCAGTTGATTTCATCTCTTCTCCCTTTCCCACCTGGAAATCCTAGATTTCACTCTTGCCCTCCTTGCAGTCTATGAGATCAACAAATCTCCTATCCTCATCACTGAGGTTATCTCTAGTCTCTGGTTCACAGATGAAAATCGTATCCTCTATGCCACTAAGGGTTTCAACTTCCCTTAGCCACCTTTTCAACACTTATTGCTGCCTTCTGGAAATTTTTTTTTGGACAAGCCATTTTATTTTCTGCTTCATTGGCCATTCATACCTCCAGCGTACCTGGTACTCCTACTACATCTTCAATGCTAGCCCATCGAGCTCTTTATTCGTTTCTGCCTTTCTTTTCAGCTGGCGGTCTCCTTCTCGACCCCTCCTATGGCCTTCAATAGAAATTTTACTCCTCTACCCTTAGCCCACCTAGATGTCTACTTGACTCCTGCGAACTTGCAATAATCATTCACACAGAGAATCAACACTTTGTCTCCTCCTTCACCTACTATCTACAAATGAAGTTAATCCTCTGATACTACTTGATGTTATCATACTATCTCCTCTTTCATTTTCCCGTTGTCTACAAGAAAATTAAGCTTTGATACCACTTGATGGTATCAAACTATCGCCTTTATCTCCTTTGCCTACATAAATCAAATATGTGGCTCTGATACCACTTGATGGTATCATACTATCTTGTTTGTATCCTCTCTCCCCTTTTCCTTCTGTCTACAAGAAAAAACTATCCTCTGATACCACTTGATGCAACCCCCCTTCTCTCCTAGGGGTTGCACGACCTCCTGGTCTAGGATCATTCAATAACTAGAGTTGGATCAACTCTTTGGGTCTCTGCTAGACCCACAAAACCTTATCCACAGGCCTACAACTTCTTCCATGTACTTGAAACAACAAATGAGGATCTTTGAGATGCCACAAAATCCCCCAAGGGACCCTACACTAAGCTATGGGAATAATTTGTTTACACCCGATGATTTTGGGCCTTCTTAATCCACTTGGTGTAGTTTTGTATTGACCTGAACCCCTTGGGCACTTTCTCTAGCTTCCCGTGTCTTAAATCTCAAATCTCAGGCCTTATCCCCTTTTCTCTGGTGGAAATGACATGTGACCGCAGACTATGAACATGCACCTACTCAAAGGGCTCTTCAGAGCTCTGGGCTCCAGGTGTCTTCACTTTACGTTGCGGTCAATTCTTTCGGATTGACTATTCTCCAAAACCATGAAAACATGATCAATGGTCCTCATTCCTCGTCGAGATCGACGACCCAATCTCTTTCTTTCAAATTTGGGCTTTGACCGAATCCGCATGCACACTCCACAAGTCCTCCAAAGTGTCTTTCCAATGGAGTGAACCTTCGTCCTCCACACGTCCCCTTGCAACTCAATGGTCTATGCTCTTATTTGGGATCAATGACCCATAGTAACTTAAGGCTCCTGGCACTTCAGTTAATTCTAAACCACCTTTCCACAAAACCTCCGAAGTGCTAAGTCTTCAAAGTTCACAATATGCTCACACCCATCCAATTATAATGGATAGCTCTGCCTAATTCGATGTTCTCCTGTAGTAACTTTTCTCTGAAGTAGCAGATCTTCTGCCACATGTCCTTCTCCAATGGATAGCTGGAATGACTTCGGGACTCTGACCTTCGTGGGTCCTTGCAAATCCACTCTCCAATTCCTCTGAAGTTCTTATGCTTCGGAGTGCAGGATCTAGTGACAACTGTCCCTTTGTCTTGGATAACCAAGATATCCTTCAGCTTCCGGCTCTTCGGGACTTCGCAAGTCCACCCTCCTGTGCATTTTCAGCGGGAGTTAAGTTATGTTCACTTACCTGGATCCAATGGTTGTTGCGGGAGTTAAGTTATGTTCACTTACCTGGATCCAATGGTTGTTGGTCGTTTGTGCGATCTTATAGATGTGATCTATTCTCCTCCTTTGTGAGATCTTCCTTGATGTTTGGACATAGAATTTGACGATCCGGATCTCCTCATGCAGCTGATCTGACGAAAACTATTTCTCTCCATCCTGAGCTTCTTCGTTCTCCCGAAATTAGGAAAATTTGTAAGTGTCAAAGGTTGCGGCCTTTGAGATTTATCCTGTGAGCCTGACTGTTGGGTCTCGACTTGTGATTCTCCTCATGATCTTTGGGACTTGGAACAAGTTCGTCGGCGCACACCTTGTGCTATCCCTTCTAAGCTTCTGCCAATGTAATTTGGCCTCTCTCTGGCGCACACTTGCGCTCTACGTGAAAAATTGCACTGTCTTTCCCCAAACCTTTAATTTGCTCAGATTTCTAATGGAATCAACCCTCTACTTCCTCCAAAGAAATTCTTCCTCCCTCTTGTCACTTAATGCTCATCCTTCTGAGCTTATGAAGAGTTGAAACAATCCACTTCTGGCACACTCCTTGCACATGTATGAATCTTCAGAATTTCTCAACACTGATCCAAGTGTTGGCCTGGTGCACACATTGCACAGGTCTTCTCCTGAATCTTGAACACTTTTAGGTTCACTGATGCACTCTTTTCATCCTCTCAATGCACACCTTGTAGAGCTTCTCCCTCCAGAGTGTTCAACAACTCTAGTTCTCTCAACTTCTCCAACACCACAGAATGTGTTGTTCCTGTGCACTTCTTGCACTCTGAATGGCCTTCAGATGACTTCAAACTTAGAATATTTTCCAGTAATCTTCTTGCACACTCCTTTTTCTTTCTCAATGCACTCCTTGCAAATCTTCTCCCTCAGAGTGTTCAATAACTCTGGGTTTTCCTTAATTTCCTCCAACACTTCAGAAAGGCATTGGCTCTGTGCACTCTTTGCACTCGCTCAAAGCACTCCTTGCTAAGCCTTTCCTTCATAGTGTTCATCAACTCTGAAGTAGTTTCTCCTTCCACATATTTTCCAGAGTGTTCAATAACTCTGGGGTGTCCTTCCTGACACTTATCTTCTCTCAACTCAGAACATATTTCACCTGTGCACACTTGCACCTGCACAATTCCCTCTTGGCAAAGCTTCACAGAGTATCCAACAACTCTGTGGTGTCTTACTATGACACTTCTCTCACAGAACGTGAAGCAAATTTCTCTTGTGCACTCCTTGCACTTTCTCAATGCCCACCAGGTAGAGTCTTTTGAAGTATTCAACAACTTCGGTTGTGATTTCTCTGCACAGTATTTAAGCAAATTTCTCTTGTGCACTCCTTGCACTTTCTCAATGCCCACCAGGTAGAGTCTTTCGAAGTATTCAACAACTTCGGTTGTGATTTCTCTGCACAGTATTTCCTCTAGAGTATTCAGTAATTCTGAGGATCTCCTTGAGTATATGAAATATTCTGGTGTGCCTAATTGGCACGTTCTCCTATGAACTCAAAGCAGAGTTCAGATACGCACAACTTACGTTGGCTCACATAGTTTCCAATAATTTGTCATACACTCCTTGCACTTAGCCTAATGAACCCAAAAATAATCCAGCAAACTCACAGACAGAGAATTTTGTCTATCCCTGTAGATGGAAACCTATCATACACATCTACAACATAAATGAACATAAACACACAGATGGAAACCTATCATACACATCTACAACATAAATGAACATAAACACACACATTGATAATCATTCATGAAATACACAAACATACACAGAATCATATGCAGGAAAAACTATTGTCTTTTTATTAACATGAATGTCTATGTACAATGGGTGTAGGCTCGGACTGCAACTAAGTCTAGGGTCTCTCCTCTCCTTGGCTTACAATGATTTTTATTCCACTTTCAACAACCTCTACTGGGCATATAATACAAATATTTATACAAGAGGGCTCCTCAAGCCTTTCCCTCCGAATACATTAGTGGTGTCTAATCACAATTTACAATGCCTATCTACTGAGCCATATTACATTGAATGAACATGTACATATCAAATATGAGGAAAAGTTCAAGATCTGTACAACTCAAGCCTATTCAAGGCAATTACATCAACCACCTGTACAAAGGCATCAACTTGGCTCTTCCATCCTTACAACATTTCATTGCATTAATTTACATTTAAAATTAAAAATGGGGGAAAAATGAGAGGGCTGGTGGCTCTCCCCATTTTAAATGCGTTTTGATGAGCTGGAATGTTGGCACATTATTGAGGTGGAGCGATGCTCCTGCATCAGAATAGCTCAACTTTACAGTCTAACCAACAAAACCACACGTTACAACATGACAAATATAGTAATGTTGCAATGTATTGAACATAGTAACATCACACAATGATGAACATAGTAACATTACAATCCGACGAACATAGTAACATTGCAATCTATTGAAGATAATAATGTCAAAATGCGATGATAATAACCATGTCATCACAATATGGATAGTAACGTCACAATGTGTCGCCCATTTCCCAATCATCACAATATGATGGACATATCCTGACGTCGCAATGTGACAAACACTTCCAAACATCGGTATATGTTGAATATAGTAATGTTGCAATCTACTAGACATATTAATGTGACAATGTGATGAACATAGCCCTATCGTCACAATGTGACGAACATAAATGAACGTCACTATGTGATGAACATAATTTTTTTGTCGCAAACATAGTAATGTCCCAATGGGATGAACATATATAGATGTCATAATGTGATGAACATAGCCCTATCATATGAAGAAAAAAACCAAACCTTACAATGTAACAAACAAAGTAATGTTGCAATGTCTCAAACATAGTAACGTTGAACAGTGACAAACATAGTAACGTTGCATTTTGTTGAACATAGTAACATCACATTGTGATGATAATAACCATGTCATCACAATATGGATAGTAACTTCACAATGTTTCAAACATTAACAAACTCATAATGTGTCACACATGACCCCGTCGTGGAAATTTGATGAACATTTCCTCATGTTTCAAAGTTACACACATATCATGATGTCGCAATGTGAAAAACACTTCCAAACATCAGAATGTGTCAAACATAATAATGTTGCAATCTACTAAACACAGAAACATTGCAGTGTTATTAACATATCCCTATCATCACAATGTGACGAACATAAACATACATCGCAATATGAAAAACATATCCCTATTGTCATAATGTGTCAAACATAGCCCTGTCGTCACAAACATAGTAAGGGCATAATGTGATGAACATATACAAATGTCACAATGTGATGAACATAACACTATCATTGCAATGTGAAGAAATTTAATTAACGTCACAATGTGATGAACATAGCTTTGTTGTCACAAAGTGACTAACATATACAAATATCACAATGTGATGAACATAGCCTTGGTGTCATAATGTGACAAACTTAATTTGACGTCACCATGTGATGAACGTAGCCTCGTCGTCACAATTTGATGAACATATCCCTCTCATTGCAATGTGAAAAACATAATTGGACATCGTAATGTGGAAAACATATCCTTGTTGTAACAATGTGGTGAACATGTCCTCGCATTGCAATGTGACACACATATCCTAACATCACCTTTTGACAGAAATTTCTAAATGATGTAATGGAATGAACATAACACAATTTGACGCACATATCCCAACGTTGCAATGTGATAAAGACTTCCAAACATCGGAATATGTTGAACATAGTAACATTGCAATATTCTAAACATAGCAACACCACAATGTGATGAATATATCCCTGTCATTACATTGTGATGAATAGAAATAAATGTCCCAATGTGACAAACATAGACTTATTGTCACAATGTGTCAAACATTACCCTTTCGTTGCAAACATAGTAACATTGCAATGTGATGAACATATAAATATGTCATAATGTGATGAACATAGCCCTATGTCACAATGTACCAAACTTAAATTGACGTCACAATGTGTTGAACGTAGCCTTATTGTTGCAAAGTGACTAACATATACAAACATCTCAATGTAATGAACATAACCATGTCATGACAATGTTACGAACTTGAATTGATGTCACAATTTGACGAACATATCCTTTTCGTCGCAAAGTGACAAACATAGCCCTCTCATCACAATGTGAGAAACATAAATGAATGTTGTAATGTGTCAAACATAGCCTTGTCATCACAATGTGACGAGCATGTCCCCATGTTGAAATGTGATGCACATATTTTAACATCGCATTTTGACAAAAATTTCCAAATGTCACAATGGACTGAACATAAAACATTGTCACAATGTGATGTATAGAACCCAATGTGTAAATGTGACAAGCATAGACCAACATTATGATGAGATGAACATTTTCTAATGTCACAATGTGATGAACATTTCCCTGTCATCACAATGTGATGAACATAGCCCTATTGTCACAATGTGTCGAACATAGCTTTGTTGTCACAAACATTGTAACGTTGCAACGTGACAAACATATACAGATGTCACAATGTGATGATCATAATAGTTTCATCACAATGTGTCAAACTTAAATTGACGTCACAATGTAATGAACATAGCCTTGATTTCATAAAGTGACTAACATATACAAATGTCCCAATGTGATGAACATAGTCGTGCTGTCGTAATGTGACAAACATAATTTGTTGTCACAATGCGATGAACATAGCCCTCTCATTGCAAAGTGACAAACATATACGAAAGTTAGAATTTGATGAACATAACCATCTCATCGCAATGTGAAAAACATAATTGGACATCGTAACGTGGTAGACATAGCCTTGTCATCACAATGTGATGAACATGTCCTCGCATTGGAATGTGATGCACATATCCTAATGTCTCCTTTCGACATAAATTTATGAACATCGCAATGGAACAAACAAAACACATTGTGGAAATGTGATGTATAGAACCCAATGTGGAAATGTGAAAAACATAAACCAACATTATGATGAGACGAACATTTCCCGACGTCACAATGTGATGAATATAACCCACTATTGGACTATGAGAAGCCTTTTCCAACACCATAATGTGACAAAGTAAAACCATTCATCGTAATTTGTTGACCATAACTTCATGATGTGATGTGATGAACAAAAACGTATGTCACAATGTGACAAACAAAATTTGATGTAACAATGTGATGAACAAAACCTTATGTCTTAATGTGATGAAAAAAACATGATGAACATTGTAATGTAGTAGTGCTGTAGTAAACTATGGTTAAACATAATTAACTTGGCCCACCATAATTACATTGACATGGTCAAGGAAGGTCATCCATGGGCATGGTCAACCATAATAAACCCATATCAAACCATAGTTAACCATGGTCATGGTCAACCATAGTCAACCATGGTGAGGGACAACCATGATCAACCATAGTCAACCTTTCCTTCCCAAACTCAACCAAGATTTACCAAAGTTAACCATGGTCATGACAACCATAAGAAACCATGATCAATGTCAATTAATGTATCAATACTTTAATAATGTATTATTAATGTATTACTACTTTAATAATGTATTTATTAAAGTATTAATACTTTAATAATGTATTATTACTTTATTAATGTGTTATTAATGTGTTATTACTTTATTAATGTGTTATTAATGTATTATTAATTTAATAAGCTATGTTATACATTAATCTATTAATACATTAATTTTTACATTGCATTGATGTAGTTATGCATTAATACTTCAATAATGTATTACTAAAGTCATTAAGTTCAATGTATTACTACTTTATTAACATTTTTTTATGTATTAGTACTTTGGCAATGTATTACTTTACATACTAATGTTAATTAATACTTTAAATTTTACATTACCTTTATGTGATAATGTATTAATACTTTAGTAATGTATTACTACTTTATAAATGTATTATTAATGTATTAATTCTTTAGTAATGTTTTTATTAAAAATGTATTAATGTATTAATTAATTATATTAATACATTGTATATATTATTTTATTATTGTTGTTCATAGTCATGAGTATAAAAAACCATAATCATAGTCAACCATCTATTTAACAATGTATTATTAATGTATTCATATTTGAACAATGTATTAAGATACTAATTAATTAATACATTACATTATTTCTCTAACAATACTTCAATATATACATTACATTACAATAATGTAATAATGTATTGTTAATGCATTAATATTTTAAATGTGATATTAATACACTAATAATGTATTAATGTAACAATTAACTAATACATTACATTATTAAAATATTGATACTTTAATTTACACATCGCATTAAGGTCATGTAATAATGAATTGTTAATGTATTAATATTTTAATAATATCTTACTAAATACATTAACTT